>JAHREF010049455.1:0-18636 GCA_033628625.1 Charadrius hiaticula | reverse complement strand
CCTGGGCTGGTGGGAGGTGTCCCTGCCCAGGGCAGGGGGGTGGATGAGATGGTCTTTAAGGCCTCCTCCAACCCAAACCATTGTGTGACTCTATGCAAACGGAGAGAAGCACCAGTTTGTGCCTGGGTGGGGAATGTGTGGTGACAGCATTGACCCCAGGCTGCGGGCGCATGGCAGGGCCCTTCCCTTCATGCTGGGTGCGGTGCGTTTCTTTGAATGTCAGGGGCGAAGCTGGCAACACTGGGCTTGCAGCACGTTGGGGGGAAAAGCTCCATACGGCAGGTGGAGCAGATGACAACAGTATGTGATTTTGAGACTTGGGTGGGCTATGCTCTCTTTTGGGAAGTGTCCAGGTGCTGCTTTTGTGATCTACCCGGGAGCTCCTGACCTCCTGGAAGGACCTGTTGCACTCTTAAGAGAATGACTGTTAATAAAAACTGTTTGGGAGGCTTTAGCTCACAGTGTCTGGCCGTATTTGCAACTTAAAATGCAAACCTGTGGTTTGTTGGACATGTTCACTGCATCTGTTGATGCACATCCCTTAGGAAAAAAGGACATTAATTTGTGTATTTTATAACCTTGCAGCTACTGAAGGCAGAATTGTTCTAGTCTTCTCCTTCGTACCAAGAATGTTTTTGCAATAATGTCTAGCAAACTTGCTGTTTGTGGTGGAATAGCTTTAGTTAATGATGGTGTATAACTCACAATGTTATGGAGGGAAAACCTCTAAAAGTTTGAGGCTTAAATTGCTGTGGCCGTCAGACTAAGCCCCCTACGCTAGCCAGCATTGTTACTGAACAGGATTTTATTTTCAACTTACAGCTGAAAGCTTTGCTGACTTTCCTGGTAAAATTTTGGTCTGGCAATCTATATTTACATGTGCTCTGTATTTTTAGGAAAGAAAAACACCAGCCTCCTGATGTTGATACCCGCTGAAAGTGTCTGTGCCAGACGCTCTGAAAGAGGCGTTTGGGCTCCTTGTTGTAGAAGCCAGAAACTGTAAACTGCATTTTAAAGTCCACTGAAATCAGTGAGATTCAAATACCTGTGTTGGTCGTGGATCTTAGTTAATGATTGGGTTGGGGCAGAACATAGTCCTCTCCTGGTTTGTCAGCTCAGCTGCTCAAGGGTTTCTTGCTGAACACCTGGAGGAAGAGTAGAAAGTGAAGTTCAACTTTGTAAAGAATCTGCCTTATTTCTGGGGTGAGAGCAACACCCTGTGTGCCTCTGGGTATCTTTTCCACTGTCAGAGCAGCTGCGAGGTACAGGGTTGTGGATGTCTCTCTGTTTCCTCTCCGTCCAAAAAGCTTTAATTCCAGCTGGAATTAAGCAATCCAACATGTTTATCTCGCTTTACTAGGTGGCACAAGGAAAGATGGAGTCCTGTACCCCAGAAATGCACAAGAAAATAACAAGTAATATTTTATGCTGTGTGCACATGCTGTCTTTGTGTTCACAGAGGAATTTCGGAAGTCCACATTCTAGAAGGAGGTTGGTGAGAAAGCAGAGGGAGGAACCGGCCTGTACTTTCTGTGCTGAAGTTATTTAGATTATTGTCTGCTGGGCGAAGGAGGTTTGTGTGCTGGTTAATTACCAGGTAATTCAAGCTAGTTAAGATAACAAGGAGCAAGGTAAGCTAGAAATAACATTAAAAAAAAGTTCACTCTCTGAATTTGTGTGAATTTGCTCTCAAACATCTGTGAAATGCCTATAGGTAGAGTCACAGTAGGATCAAAAAGCCTGAGAAAGAGGTTAAGAAATGTATGTTTGGTGTGAGCCAAAGCAGATTTAAGGGGTTCCTGTCATCTTAAATTCATGGCTGCTTTTTTCCTTCCTTCTGCTTCATTTTTCTACCCCGTTGATATTTCAACAGGTGAAACACGCTCCACGTGAGACACTTATTTGAGTCTCCCACCCCTGAACTGAGGATATGCGGGGTGCGGTCTCACAAATGTTATCCCCAGGATGGAGGGGCCAGCGAGGAGGGGGAATATAACCGCTTGTGTGTGGGGAGGACTTTTGAAATTCATTCTGCTGCCAGACAAATGTTAAAGTCGAGGTGTGTGTCAGTTCATTGCTAGCCTTTACAGATCGATATTTCACGTCCTGCACATTGGAGCCTGCGTGGGCAGAGCTAAACCGGTGATTATTTAATCGTGGAGGAGTAGCCAAAAAATAAAAGCCATGTTTTTTCTGTGCGTTGAAGCTAAGGCTACTTGCTGAAGTAAGATTGTTCTAAGGAAAAAATGACGGAGTGTAGGAGGTCTGCGTTTTCCTTAGACACCGTGGGTACTTCAGTTTCAGGTAAGCAGGGCGTTCACTTGGTTTGTTTCTGGCGTACTTCATTAAATCATCTGTTTTTTTCTTGTAACACGCTAACTAGTACTTACTTCTACTGGCAGAGAATGGCAGGAAAGGAAGTGGGCGAGCTTCTGAAATTTTCCGCTGTGTAGACGTTGCAAAGTTAATTGTCAGGCATTGTTTTGTGCCCTTTAGTCTGTTAATAAACCTGTTGCAACTTTCTGCATGTTGCACAGGATAACATAATGCAGAATGACGGCTTCTCCTCTCTGCTGGGTGGGTTCAATGTCTTTAGCACAAATGGGGGTTGGTTTGTTGTGTTTTTTTAGACCATGTGTGCTTTTTTCTGTGTGGAAGCTTCAAAAAGTGATTTGAGCACCTGAGAGCGAGTTGCAGGTCGGGCTGTTGTGGCTGGGAGCTCTGGCGCTCCATGTGGGGGGCAGAAAATTGTTTAGGCTGGTGTATTTGGCAGCTTTGCAGCAGTTCCTCGTTAATATGCCTCTGATTAAGCCGAGGCTTTGCCTGCCAGCCTTCTCTGCGAGTGTGTGTTTGTACATGTTTATCTCGTTTTAACTGTCTCTCTGGTTTTCCCATCACCCCCCGTGTGTCTGTCGTTGCTTTTCTGTTGCCTGTGTTGGTGAGATGGATTGCAGCCTGCTGCAGCTTTTGTTGATGAGCCTTTGGTTTGTCGGGGCCGTGTGTTTTAGGATGTTTATCCATAAACTTCCTCTCTGTAAGAAGTTCTACTGATTCCCATATCATTAGGAATCTGTATCTTTTTCTTCATAATCAGTTTATTTATCTTCTGCTTATCTTCTAGAGAACCTCTGCTGCTACGTTTTGCGTTGAAATCTGCCCTCCACTGCTGCTTGTACGAACTTTCACTTGCTCTGATACATTTCCTACAATTTAAAGACACGACTTAGGTATTTATTTACTCCAAGTTCTAATATCAAAGTTCTGTGGAGGGAAAATTGCCACATACTGATGAGTCTGTAACTAAAGCCCTCGGTTACCTCTAGTTATGAAACCAGCATCATGTAATTTAAGGTGCTGAGCAAACTACCTTTCCAGTCTTTCCGGTTGGCTTTCGTAACGAAACACCCCACACACAGTGTCTAGTAAAATCAACTCACTAATCCTCAGAATTTTACATATGCCTCTGGGCACGCATACTTGGGAATTTGGGGATCATCTTAAATCAGATACAGACCTTGTGTATCATATCCTTGTTTTAAGCAGAAACACCCCATCGAGTGCTTCTGATAACCCGGGGGACAGCAACTTTATCGACTGATCACAGGACCCAGAAAGTCATTCCTGAGTTAATACTGGCTGTCTCGGTGGTTTGCCATTTCATTTTGAGCTAGTCACAGTGGCTTTTATAATTTACTGCTTGTTTGTATGTTTGACCTTCTCCCCTCACTGCCTTAAATTAATATTATTTTTTTTTAAGTAGGCCATGAATCTCTAAACAACTCTCAATTTTTCATTCTGCCAGAGGCAGTTTAAAAGAGAAGAAAGCAATTAAATGTTTTCAGGATGTATCCAGCCCTTTCCTGAGTGGCTTTTAATGTTCTTGTGCATGTATCTTCTCTTTTTAAATTTAATAGAAAGAGAGAGCGGGTTTTTTTTTTCCCCCTGCTCCAAAGAGACTTTATTGGCTGTTTCCAAGCTGCTCAGATATTTCTGGCAAAACATAGAGCTTGTGCTTTGCGAATGTAATGTGGACCAGATATTAAAGCAGCTGCAAAGAAGATGAAACACAAAATGTACTTTTCAGACACTTGAAACTTTAAAAATATCTGATGAGTGAAAGTTGTAGGAGCTAGTTTATGCTGAACACGGGATCTATTGCCTGCAAAAGTAGTGATTCTCTGAAGACTCTGATAACTAATCTAACTTGCATATACTAGATAAATTTATGCAAATGAGCTTGTTCCCTATCCAGGGCTGGAATCGTATGGCCAAAAAGCATTGCAATTATGGTGTAAAGCATTCTTAAATGTTTGGATTTGCGAATGAAATACTACATATTGTTCGATTAAGGTTTGGCTTGTGACTGCTTTAGTCCATTGTCTTAAGAAATGGAGAAAAGGGAGGGAAAGCACACGTAAAGAAAACGCAGACAGGACTGCATGTGGCTTATGCCTAATCATAGTTAAATTAAGTTGCGAGGAGAGAACGAGTCCCTCCTAAGTGCTGCTGATGTGCTGGAAAATGTGATGTTGGTTTCAACTGAACTGTGAATGGTGGAGGCACAGAGCGTCTGAAATCTGTACATCTTGTTCCCTGCTTCTGAAAGGGGCTGAGCAGACCGGCTCGGTGCTGAGCAACAAGCTGAAACACCAGGTTTTTCTGCTCACACGTGTGCGGCCCAATCTCCTTTTCTCCGAACCGAAACGCCCTGGAATAGTAACGCACTCAATCGCACGTGTCCAGAGGGAAATTTTGCCAAGAGAAAACCAGTTTTCACTAGAATACTCCAAAGACTTCTCTCCTTTGAGAGCTGTTTTCCTAAAATATTTCAGTGTTGATCCCCAGCTATTTTGGCAGAAGAGCTGTTCAAGAAAACCCGTTTTTAACCTCTTCCAAAAACAGCTGAGGCTGAGCTAGCTTGGCTTTAGCTCCCGGAAGAAAACATTTTACCCTTTCAGGGAATTGGCCAGAGCAGGCGAAGTTTGCAAAACGTAGACATGGCGAAACAAACTTACGTTGGCAAAGCTCAGGCTCCTTTTAGAGAAGGTGTTTCTAATGCTCCAGCTGGAGTAACAGAGCGTATAAAAGAAGATTGTGTAGATGGAAAATGACCGAAGGCTTTGTAAGCACTCTGAAAAAAAGTCTTCTAATTGCTCACCGTAGACTTCATATTTTCCACGCCTATGCAAGTAGTTTTTAATATTGTTTTTCATTTTTATTGTCGTTTTGTTTGCCATCATCTTTGTCTGCCATCACCAACAGGCGTTTTGAGCTTCAGAAGGCTGGAATAAGAACGCTCATTGCAGAATAGCTTCTGTGTCTCTGTGTTTTGCTTGGTTTTTTTGGCCTCTGTTGCACATTTGTTGTTTTTTCCTACAATCTGTAACGCCCATCGGTGGTGTACACGGTGTCCTACCCCGGCGTGCAAACGTGGCCTGACACGTTTGGCCTCTGGCTGCTCTGACCTCAGGGAAGGCAGCTGGGCTCTTACTCCCCGTCAACAATGCGACTTGTTTTGCTGGGCCCGAAGAATTGGTCAGTGATGAGCAGGGGTCTGAGAAAACCTTTTGTTTGTCGCTGGTTTTGTTTTTGTGTTTGGAGAGAGGGAAAGTTTTGTTTCACTTGAGCTAAAGCGTGCTAAACTTTCAAAAGGGCTTATCAAAATATTTAGCTATTAGTGTTTTTCTGTACCAGGTTACAGACTGCGGGGCGAGCCTGCTTTTGAACTTGCCTTTTAGAATTTATTTAAACTTGTTCCAAGTATGCTGTAAGTTTTTTGTATTTTAAATACGAATTAATCTTGTCAAAATGCCTGTTAACTTCTGTTTAAAAAACCCTGCCTCTGTCGCTGTTGTTTCAGATGCGCTCGTGGTTGTTTGATGGGCCAGTTTCCTTTTCCTGGAGCTTTGTGTACTTGGGATAATTAGTTTTTGATTTAGAGGTAACTTTCCCGTTGCTCTGTGTCGGAAATCCCTTGATTGTGTCTTATTGAGCGGCTCTTATTTTAGAGTCATTCCAACCATGGTGTGTGGGGTAAATCCACCAAGACAAATGTTTCTCTGAAACGAGCGCAGGGGTTTTTGATGTTATTTTAAGCGGGCGATGTAACGGGAGCTGACAGCCGTCGTTGCCACTCCAGGGCTATGTCTGCAGGTTCAGGTTTTGCTTCTGTGCAAAGTGCGATTCCGCTGGAGGATCCGGCTGTCGTGGGGGAGGGGGGGATTTGGGGGAATCGCTTGAGGTGAAAAAGAAGAACTGGAGGTCCTGCAGTTAATCATTCCAGACTTTAAATGAGACATAACTTTTATTTCCTATTCCAGTAAAACCTGTTTCAGTTGTACAGCTGAATGAGGTAGCTGTTCTTCTAGTAGCTACGTATAGCTAATGGGTTTGTGTTAAACCTGCAAACCTTTGGCTCACAAGGTCTGCAAAGTGAGAGATTTCACATTAATTAAAAGCACTAGTATGGTTTTAGTTTCTCAGTGTGATAATGAAAGTCTTTTCTGTAAATCAATACAACTAATTTGTTCTTCTCGCCACTTAGCTTATGCATATGGGTGAATAGGAGGTGATTTTTCTTTTCCTGAACCCAATTTCAATAGAATTAAACATGAATCAAACGCTCTATTCCAGCGTTCACGGACGCTTTTCCTCTGGAGTTAGTTAGAAATAGTGTGGGGTTTTTTCCTGCTGAATGCGGTATGTAGATAAGCAGTTAGCTTAAAGAGCGCTTTTTATTTTTAGCAAAGGTACTTGTTTTCATGTGTTTAAGCATTTCGTTAGTGATAACTATATTTAGCAATATACTCTGCTTAAATTAGGTCCCCTGCAATAATTATTTGTTTTTCCTCTTATATTCAGCTCTCAATTTGGTTTGCCATGCCCCTGCTATTACGTAGCTTCATCCCACTTGGGATGCCCTTTCTGGTCACAAGCGTTTGTCGACACTGGGATGGGTGGCTTTGCTTTCTTTTGTGGCTGTTCCCTGGTTCTGAGCAGCACTGGTGGGGTTCGGGTGCCTGCCCGAGTATGATCTTTCAAGCTTAGGATGAGCAAATTAAGCGATTTTAAAAAGCAAGTCCTGTTCTTATGTCTCGTACCTGTCCCTGAATGCGTACCGCTGATGTTTTTTATGCCAGTGTTGATGTTTTTCAGACAGTGTTGTGAGCTGATTTAACTTGTTGGAATGCTTTTCTGCCATTTTTAGGAGGAAAAAAAAAAAAAAAGAAAAATCAACTGCTCTGCGAGCTGGATAGCCTCACCGAAGGATCTGAGTGTGGTAGGGGTGTAAGGGAAGGGAGGCACGCGTGCGGCTGGAGCTGGAAGAGACTCCTTTCCCCTCTATTTCTTGTGGTAACAAACATGATGTTGGCTGAGCTGCCGGTAAAAGGATACCCCGTCTTTAATGACCGTGTGACCAAGCCCGGTCCTTCAGCACGTGGTGAAGTTGTCATGAGGCTTTTTTTGCTTAGTCATGTGTGAGGCAGTTACTCTAGATGTTAAGAATTAACTGAACCCAACAGTTTGCCAGATAGCTTCCTTCGAAGTGCGGTGTCAGGCTTTAGGGTCGGGGGGAGGTGTAGGGTCAGACCCGGCAGTGGGGGGAAGATCAAGTGACAGCTCACGCGCTGCCTCTGCTCTCCCCACAGAGACCTTTCAGAGCATCAGCAGCAGTTTTGGTGTGGAAATACCAGCAACTTGACTCAGCAGTTCACATAAATTGTGCCAAGTCATCTGAAAGTGCCTTGGGGGGGGGGGGGGGGAAGCAGCTTGTTTTGCTGACTGAAAAACCCAAGTTCCCAATTTTTTTAAAAAGACGTGGGTTGAACTTGCTAGAGCACGAGCTTAAAGGTAATATGAAGTCGAGGAAGTGGTTGTTTAGCAAGCTGAGTGAGAGGCTTTTCCACCAGATCCCGTGGCAGGCTGTTCGAAAAGCATTGCCAACGCAATTACAGTCTTCTGCATTTGCAAAGCTCTGGAATATCTTCCCCCAGCTTTGTGGTCTCTAGCACGCGTGCGTAGTGGTAGCCGGTGTAGAATCAGTCATGGCAAAGCAGTATCGGTAGCTGACTTGATGACAAGTCTCGGAATTAAAATCCTGGCTGCCTGGAGCCAGAAAACATGCTTAGATGCTGCTTAACTATGGCAGGTCCGACCAGATGAAGTAATGGACTGATTCTGCCTGTCCTGTTCGTTGTGATTAAAAGTCTGTGAGCTCCAGCTGTCCTGGATATCAGCACCGTACCCTTGGGTTTTTAGTTCATCCTGAGTGCTTTTCCTTTCACGTTTATGGGGGTTTTTCTGTTTGGGGTTTTTTTGGAAGTCTATCCTTTTCCCCCCCCACCTCATTTGTGGGACACCGTGGAGGGTTTTTTACCTTTCTTTGCCCCATCCCAAGACACTGAAGAGGCACAAACCGTTGCCAGGGTTCTCCCGTCTCGCCTGGAACGGACTTTCTCTGTGTTCAGCTTCACTTGATGCGCACCTGCAGTGCGGCTGTTGTCCGTGTGGCTGGCGAGGTCAGAAAACCTGCTAGGAATGAGCTGAAAGCTGCTGGGGAGCTGCAAAGCAAGTCCGGCGGGTTTGGAGGGCGACTCTCGGCTGCGCTCGTCTATCGGTTTTGACGCAGTTGTTTTCCTCTGTGCTATAATAAGTTCTTTTAAGCCTTGGGAAGCTTGCTGTGTAATGACCGTATCCAGTAACAAATGAGCTCTGGCAAGACCTGTGGCTGTACTTAGTATTAAAATGTTTATCTTGTAGTGGGCAAGGCTGGTTTTTGCTTCCTTTGATGTTGAGAAGCGGCCGCAGAGGGAGGTCTGTGTTATTGCAGGATACCATATAAAGCAGCCTGGTGTTCTAGCAGCGGTGTCATATTTTTTTTTTCTAATTATTTTTTTTCCCCCTGCTGCCTTTAAAATAAAATCTGGAAAGGAGGTAGCAGCGAAGGAGAAATACAAGCCAGTTAGTTGCACCACTGGAGGTTCAAATTTCAGAAGGGCCGCCGACGTCTTCGCCAGAATGACTCAAATGTTTTAAGTCCGTAAAGCGGCTCTAACTATAGGTTGAGTTGGCGGCTTAAGGAGATTTAGTTGTACTCCTGTGCGCTACGACTTAACCAGAGGAGCAGCTTGCTATAATTGGAGTTGGTGATGTTGCTGGTAGTTGGGATTGTATAATGGGGGATGACAGGCAGCCGTGTTCTGGCAGGTTGTAAAAACTGCCATGCCAACGGGCAGTTCTTATATTGAGCATTTCTTCTAATTTTGTTCTGAGGTGTGGTGAAAAGGTAGCAGTTTTTAGAACAAGATTAGGGGAGGATGCATCGTTGTCCCCTATATCAGAAACTGTTTACAGCTGTTATTTGGATGCTTTCATCCCTTTTCTTTTCCTCCTGTTTCCTCCCTTTTGACAAGGGAGTTAAAATTTGGTTATGGACTAATCACCTAAGCTTAGGGAACTGCCTTTTGCTGTTCCTATTAAAGTCATAGTGAATTTGACTGTTCTTAAATATATATATATATAAAAACTGTACGTGCACAGATATTTGTCTGGTTATGTAATCCAGATATTCTGGGCCAGACCCAAAAGTGCAGAGTTAGATTTAGGCTACCTTAAACACTTAGCAAGCGTGCTTTGCCTTAAGTGGGAATTGTATGTACGAATCATCTGGGAGCTGAACTTCTACACCCTTTTACTTGAATCATTTGAAGTGTTTGGAGGGGATTTGTATAAATGCACTCTTTATGAAGTTAACTGGTGATACGTTGGAGCTCAAAGACATGATGTGAAATGCTGAGTATGGAACAGGTCCTGTATATCTTGATTTAGGTGTCTAAAATCCCTGGTTATGTAGCGGTGCTCTTCATCATTGTCTCCGTATGTAAAAGGGGCTGCCTGGCCTTTGAAAAGGTGCATTAATTCTTGCCAAGTGCTTGGCTTGCTACGTGCAATGTCATGAAAGCTGTATGGAGAATTAAATAAAACCGCACTCAGTATGAATTAAGTGGGTTTATCCCAAACAGGAAAATGATCAAGTTATCGGGGGGAATCTATTTAATGAATAAAGTCCTTCCTGTGCCAGCCTGTAATCAAGATCTGTGTCTTAAAGCCTTGGGTTTGGGGTGGTCGTGATGCTTGCACAGGCAGCCATTTATCCTGGTACTTCCTCTCTCTTTGGGGGGGACCACGGTCATGAATCATTAGTGTTCCTTGGCGTTTCGTATGGGGTTTAATGAGATGTGTATTTATTAGACGCCTTTCTGTGTTGCAGTGTGATGCATGGTACTGATTCCCCTTGCTGTCTAATTGAGCAGGTGTTCTGGCGCTCTGGGCCCTAATCACGCATGTGATGTATGTGCAGGATTACTGGAGGACCTGGTTAAAAGGGCTGAGGTTCTTCCTCTTCATCGGGATCCTCTTCTCAGCTCTCTCAGTGGTGGGATTCTGCACATTCCTCGTCCTGGCCATCACCAAGCACCAGTGTAAGTACTTTGTTGCAGCAGGCAACTGGGAGAAAAGACTAGTGATGCTGGGATTACTGGGATTGGGGGTGAAGGAACAGAAGAGCCTACAAAGCAGAGCTGGAGTGTGAATCTGGGGCTGCTCCTGCCATCTCTTCAGTGTTGAGAGACTTTTGGGGAAGGGCCGCAAGAATGCCATTGCATTCCCCTTCCAGTACCTAAAGGGGCTACAGGAGAGCTGGGGAGGGACTTTTTACAAGGGCATGGAGTGATAGGACGAGGGGGAATGGCTTCAAACTGGAAGAGGGGAGATTTAGATGAGATATTAGGAAGAAATTTTTCACTTTGAGGCTGGTGAGCCCCTGGGGCAGGTTGCCCCGAGAAGCTGTGGCTGCCCCATCCCTGGAGGTGTTCAAGGCCAGGTTGGACGGGGCTTGGAGCAACCTGGGCTGGGGGGAGGTGTCCCTGCCCAGGGCAGGGAGGTTGGAAGGAGATGGTCTTCAGGGTCCCTTCCAACCTAAACTATTCTACTACTTCATTTTTCGGCTGTGATATCTTGATGACATAAGAGTAATTCTGCTGCCCGATGAGTGCCACTCCCTTAGGGCATCTTCTAATATTTGACAGCTGCCTTGAGAGCCTGGTCTCCAGGACTGCTGGCAGGCAGGCCACGTTTTCCAGCGGTGTTTCCTATAGGAACTGGAATTCACTTATTTCGATGACAAATACAGGGAGTGCTCTTAAATGTTGTCGCTTCAGCACTCATAAAGCAGGTGGGTGAGGATATTGAAATCCAAACACAAGTCAGCAGGGTGAAAATGCCTTCTACACTTAGTCAGCATATAAAGCGGTGTTGCTATAAAATATTTAACATTGTCTAAGGAGGGTTCACATAATTACTCCCTGTATTTGCTTGGCAGTAGACCAAAGAGAGAAAGTTTGGGGTTTGTTTTTTTTAAGAAGTTGTCAGTGTTTGTTGCTTGCTGCATTTGGGCCGATAGCCACTAAGAGTCCTGTTGTTGTTGTACTCGTGATGGTGGGCAAGCTGCGTTGGGGTCATAACCCACCAAAAGCCCTCGGCTTAGCCTAAGAACGCTCCCCGTGGAGATGTGAGTGCTTCAGCCTGGTGAAGGGTATGAAAATACTCATCTGCAACGGTTAGAAATACAAATCTAAAAAGAAAACCAAATATTTTGCATCACCTCCTTTCTTGGATACGTGAGGAAAAACTGATTTTGGGAACATATGGGGGCTTTCAGGGAAATGGAGGTATTCTAGGGAAAGCCCTAATTTGGGAGGAAAGTAGGACATCTGCATAGGTTATTTATGTATGGAAAGTTTAGGACTGGTACCTTTAATGAGTGGGATTTACTGAGTATTGTTTTGCATATTCTTGAAAAAAAAAATCTATCTTTATTTTTTAATAATGACCAAGCAGCTTCTACTTAGAGGTGGAATTGTTTTACGCATTGTGTTACGTAAGTGTATTTCAAAATTGTTGACACCTTTAGAACAAAAAAACCCTGTTGAAAATAGTTATGAAGACCACTGACATGCACTCAAAAAGCAGCACCATACCCGCTTGACTTCAAAGTAATCCCTGAGCAGAGTCAGTTTTATAACAGATAAAGAAGAAACGTGTTTATTTGCAAAGATTGTCTAAGAAGAGGCTGTTCCTGTCATTCGTTAATATGTGATTATCACTGCGCTGTATTGAAGACTGCAGCACAGGTTGAACTGCACCAGTGTTATATATTAAATGTCGGTCACAACAGTTGGTAAAAACATTTTTAAAAGGAGGATGTATTTTATTTCCTCTTTTCCCCCAAGATGTGCAGATTTCCTCTCTCCCTGCCGTGGTGAGGGAGAAGGGAGCAGTAGTAAGGCGGGGTGAGAGAAATTAAGAACTTCAGGTTGAGGTTGTTTTCTTGAGCCACGTGTTTCTGCCATCCAGAAATTCATGCAGACTCCATCCCTTGGGCCCTGAGCAAGGAGAGTTTGGGGGGGGCTGAGTGGGTGACCCCACAGCTCGTAGGATCTGCCTCTCAAGAGATAATAGTGACCTTCTTCAGACTGTGACTGGAATGCTCTCCTGTGGCAGCGATGAGGAAATGTTACAGTGGGAGTCAGGAGAGCTGGGAAAAAGGCGCTGATTAAGCCTTTCTCGCAGAACAAGATCTTTAGATGCAGCCTGGGAAGTTCCCAGGAGCTGGTGGGTTAAGTTGGGGTTTTCCTGGCTGGATTGCATGAGAGAGAAATGGGATTTTTAACTGTATCTGCGTCTCTTTCTCTCCTAGCCCTGACTGATCCCAGAAGCTACTACCTGTCATCTGTCTGGAGTTTCATCTCCTTGAAATGGGCCTTCCTGCTCAGTTTGTACGCGTACCGGTACAGGAATGAGTTTGCAGACATCAGTATCCTCAGTGACTTCTAACGCTTGGACTTCTATCCTGTCTGAAGGTGCTGAATGTGTGAATTGCCCCCCAAAGGCACGGTACATGCAAGAGACATACGAGAGGCGGAGAAGGAACCCACCCAGTGCTGCTTGGTTTGTCTGTCTGCAGTAGGGGTTTTTCCTAATTGCTTTTACTCAACCATTTAAAGTTTGGCTAACAATGTCAATCTAGTCTTTCGTCTTTCTGTAACTTCCCTGGGAGTCCCTGTGTCTGGTAGTGAGGGGAAAGACTCCACGCGCTTACACACAGCAAGCCTAGATCCACTCTTTGTGTTGCCCAGAAGTTCAGGGGAGCTTTCAAGCGGGGAGGGAGCGGGTCCTGGGCCCTCCAGGAGCTCTGGGTTTGTACCTCACGGCTGCAGCACCCCGACATCTTGTCCCGGTGAGTGCATCACCAGCTTGCTTCAGGTGGGTGTAGCAAAGAACACTGCGGTGTGCAAGTCGGCTGCTTTTGTATTGCTCTGCTCCTCAGTAGAGAAGGGGAGCGATGAGCCTCTCCTTGTGGCAGAAGTCCCTGTGCACCTTCCAGCCGGTACCCCCCATCTTCCAGTATTTTCTTTTTCCACGTTGGACACAAAGTCAGGTCTCTCCTGTGGTCTGGACGAGCCCCAAGGGATGGGCCAGCAGCAGAGAAGCACGAGTCATCTCAAGGCTCTGTCAGAGGGGGAGAATGCTGATTCTGGCTGCTCTCCAGGATCATTTTAAAAAGGAATTTAATACCATATCTAATGCTTAAATCTGTAGCGTATAGCTGGGGTGAAAGATGTGCTGGGCAAGGGCTTACCTACCTGAACCTGTGGAGAAACATGAATATGATTCTTCTAAAAAAAAAAAAAAACCAAAACAGCCCAAATCTTTTTGTAGGCAGTACTGTTTCCTTTTCTTTGCTCAGCTCCCCTGTGACAGTCAGCAGGATGAGAGAGGGAAGGAGACATGGTACTCGAAAATAAGAAAGCTATCCAGAGTCAGCTTCCAGCGAGCCTCTGTAACGAGCGTCACCGGCATAATGCGACCATAGGTAAATTGCTGGGCTTTGGCGCGGCGAGTTAAGAGGTGTCATGGGCTGGCGTGCTGGGAACGGCTGGGCTTGGCCGGCACGTCTTTTGCCTGATGGTGGTGAAGCCTTCCCTCTGCATGTCATCTGCGCGTGGCGCTGCTCTGAGAAACCCAGAACCTGATGGAGTTAGTGACCTGTGTAATCCCTGTGCTTTGCTCCCTGCCAGCACCTACCCTGAGAAGCTTGAAACCTTCGAGTGTTTCCCTCTTTCTGTGTTAACTGTGCGTACTTCAGACCAGCTAAAGGCTCTGGGCTGCTGCTCTGGCAGAATCCAGGCTGGTGTTTTGTCGTGTCGGGCAGGTAGTGCTGGCTACTACAAACTAGAAATGGCAACTTCCGTGAATGATACTATAGGTGGGCGAGAAGAGAGGCAGGAGAAGCCCCTTCCCTTGCAGACCAATGGAAGACGAACAAGGCCGGTGTTTTGAAGGAGTCTCCCAGACACACTGGTCCTGTCGCTTCTCTGGGTGCTGTGGAGCCTTCCCTGAAGTGCCTTTTTGGCACTCTGGGGCAGAGGGTGGCGGACGGGACCTGTGCAGGGGTTTGTGGCCAAGTGAGGCACGAGTGGAAGGTCCCACGTGCTCTCTTGTCAGCCCAGCTTTTCTCTCCTGCCACGCAAAGCTCCTGGTCTGGTTTTGTGGAGCTGTCTGCTGGGGAGCACCTCGGACTGTCCGTTCTGTTACCTTGTCCTGGCGGTGTGCTCTGACTCAGCTGTGTTTGCGTCCCTCTCCATGCCCAAAGGCTCCATCCACACCTTCCCCCCTCTGTGTTTCGCTTTGGAAGATGAGCAGTTCAAGCATGCAGCAATTCATTTGAGCCGTTGTGGGGATTTGGGAAGTGTTTGATGACACCTGTTGGTAGCATTCCCCGCTTTCTTGGGTAGGAAGATCCTCAAGCGACTTTAGTAGATGGAGGAACATCTTTGGGTCAGCTTTAAGCCGTGGTTGTAGCCAGCGTTTGTCGGGCGGACCTGCTGGAGTGACTAAACCCAGACGAAGGCTGCGAATGCAAAATGCGCTTATTTATGAGATTAATACTCAGGCTTTTAAATACTAAACTCTCCCTTACCGCTGAGGCCAGGCTGCCAGCGTGCCTGGCAGGAGATGGTACAGCTCATCTCGCTTCTGCCCAAAGCCGGGGCGCCCACTGTGGAGTTTGCAAGTGGTTTTAGCATCGGTCGTTTCAATAAGTCATCTCCTGTCCTACGTTTCCCCACCACAGCAGCGCCCACGTGTTTGTTGTGCCGGTGTGAGCCCCAGCTCTGATAACCGGGTTGCGGTGTGCTCAGGACGCAGAAATCCCCACCCTCAGGGAGCTCTGCTACCGCCTTACGGCAAAACGTTGTCCCTCTCGGTCACTAAATTACAGAGCCCTCCTGTCTGGGCGCCACTGGCATCTCGCAGCAGCACATCACGGGCTCCTTTCTTGGGCACGTGTCCCAAAGTCCTCTCAGCTTACCCCGGAGATTTTTAAAGCTTATTTTTTGTGACTGTAAAATTTGCCTACAAACAGCTCACTCAGTCTAACCCCCCTTTCCTCCCTGACATGTTTTAGCTCTGGAATTTATACTTGCATCTCAGCTTTTTAAAAGATTGTGTATGTAAATATATAATATATTTTTACATTGTTTATGCTTCGTTTGCACGCTTGGTGTAAGATTTGGTCCTGCGGTGGGATGATGTAATTCACAGTGGGGTTCATTTGTGTGTATCCCAGTGTCTCCTTGTACTAAACCACACTATAACTTGTATGTGACACCACAGTAAGAGCAGAAATACAGTCGTCTTTCTCACCAAACCAGTGTCTGGAGTGATTTTTCCCTACCAAGTCGTTAAATTCTGTCTCTCTCTCCCTCCCTTGATGACACCCTGCAGGAGCAGCACTCTGTGGGGAAGGCTAGGGGTGAATTGTACACAACATTCTGCTTTTTGGGGTGAGGTGGAGCCCCAGCGTTGTTTAACTCTGTCGTGCTCTGTCCCTTGCAGTTTATCAGTCCTCTCAACACCTGGATCCACAGGCAGTGATGCCCAATGGAGTTTTTTTTCCCCCAGAAGTCTCTTTGCCTTTCGGGATTTCAGCACAAAGGGATTTCTGAGAAAGTACTGTTGTTGCTGTTTGACTACGTCGGGTGTGTAGTCCGCAGCCCGCGGGCGAGGGGAAGAGGTGCCTGGATGACCTGCTGCGGTGGGAGTGCTCCTGATGTCCCAGCCATCGTCATCCCCATCTCGGGCACTACTGTCTGCAAAAGCCAAAACTCAGCCACCTTTTCAGCAAACCTGGCTGCAACTTCAAAATAGTCTGGGGGAGGGAATATTTTCTTTTCCTGTGGAAAAACCATCTGCTGACTGCCTGGGGACAGGGTGCTGGCTTTTTTTTTTTTTTTTTTTTTTTTTTACCTTTCTGGGACTCGCAGATTTTATTTTTGCTGTTGGAATGAGACAGTCCCCGTCTCTTTTCGCATTCTCCCACTCCCTCTTACCCTCTCAGCAGCTTGGCCAGACCTCGCTGTCAGCGTGGGCTAATCAGCCTGGTGGGGATCCCGGCAGTCTGAGGCAGATCTTTGTTTTATTTTCCCCTGTTGGTCTCTGATTTCTCTTGCCCTTTCCACAGCGGGGAGAAACGGTGCAGGCACTCGCTTGTCTCGTCTTGTAGGTGGATCCTTTCATCCAGTCCTCGTCCATCGGAACGTGGAGGAGTTTGGGTTAAGCCATCAGTTTCCTAAAGGATGGGGAAAAAAGGATGCTGTATCCTATGAAGACCCTCTTCGTGAGTTCTGGCGGCAGTGGGAGCTTTGGTGCCCATCTGGGAATGGGCTGAGAGACATGAGTAGGGTCGGGGCCGGAGAGCGCCCCAGAGATGCTGGGAGGGCTGGAGCCCCTCTGCTGGGAGGACAGGCTGGGAGAGTTGGGGGGGTTCAGCCTGGAGAAGAGAAGGCAAAAATGGGGAGACCTCAGAGCCCCTTCCAGTGCCTAAAGGGGCTCCAGGAGAGCTGGGGAGGGACTCTTGGTCAGGGAGGGGAGCGATGGGACGAGGGGGAACGGTGTGACACTGACAGAGGGGAGATTGAGATGAGATATTAGGGAGAAATTGTTGAGTGTGAAGGTGGTGAGCCCCTGGGGCAGGTTGCCCCGAGAAGCTGTGGCTGCCCCATCCCTGGAGGTGTTCAAGGCCAGGCTGGACAGGGCTTGGAGCAACCTGGGCTGGTGGGAGGTGTCCCTGCCCAGGGCAGGAGGGAACAAGATGGTCTTTAAGGCCCCTTCCAACCCAAACCATTCTGTGATTCCTCTGCAAATGAGTCCTGGTAAGAGGTGCATGTACGTGCCTGGGCTGGACAGATGATGAACAGCCGCCCGCTTCTGCCATGCAGCAGCTTTGATGCCCCGGATGGGGCAAGGGTTGGTGCTTTGGTGATATCTAACCAGGCTCAAACCGGTGGGGACCCTGTGTGTATTCTTGCCATCTCCAAGCATGAGTAAGTGCTGCCCAACCTCCTGTGGCACCATGAGTATCTCCTGTACAACCCTTGGTGGCGAAATCCGCCCTTGGCCTGGGGAGCAGCGGGCTGGGAGGAGGTCCTGCGTGGACGGAGACACTTGTCCTGCGTGGAGGTGCCTGTCCTTCACCACCAGTGTTGTCACCACCCTCTCCCAAAGGCTGAGCAGCCTCTCCTGACTTCACGGGGGAGGTGTCAATCCCTGCACCCTCAGGTGAGGCTCCCAAATCCCCTCCAGCTCTGGGTGCGCAGAAGCTTCCTTCTGTACTTGTGCTTCTGGTGTTCAGCCGGGCTAAAACTCGCCGGGGTTGGGTGGTCCTGAAGGCCGACCATGGGCTCGGGGCAAGCTGCCGGTCTCCCCTGCGCGCTCGCAGATGCTAAGCGTGCTCCGAGCAGGCTCTGTGCAGCTGAGGGGGAGACAGGAATCCATGCACCTTTTCTTCCTCCTAGGATTTTGGGAAAGAGAAGGCGATTTTGGGAAAGAACAGGCAGTTTTAGGAGGCTGAGCGGGGAGGGGAAGTGCGAGGCAACGTCTTAACTTCAGTGCCGAAGGTTGGCTGGAAGGTTGGTGTGATCCACTGCTCTGTTCTTCCATCAAGCACTGGACGTGGCGGTGGCTGTGTGCCCCCGTTGTGGGCTGATGCTGGTGGAGATGCCGCCTCTCCGCACCTCGCTGCAGGCTGCGCAGGGTGCTGAGCGAGCCCGCGAACGGCTCTTCCCCTCCCAATCCTGCCGGGTGGCACGAGACCCGTCACTGGTGCTGGGACTGGGAACCCCTGTCCTCACCCGTGACCGAGTCCCATGGCTCAGTGAGGTTTGGGGTGGTGAGGTGAGGACTCTGCATCTTGATTCCTGATCATCTGCTTTCTGTAGCCTGACTGGCGGCTGGTGGGAGGCCACAGTAATTAGAACATTTGGAATAAATTTGGGAAGCGCTGGGACGGTGTTTGCCCTGTGATGCTGTTCCTGCAGGAGGGAAGAGTGCGAGGCTCCACAGCCCTGCGCTTGGGATGCTGCATGGTGAGCTCCGCTCTGACTCCCATCACAAACGAAACGAGTTTGCCGGGCTCAGCTGCATCCTTGGTGGTGTGACTGTCTGCCTGCTCCAAAGGGATCCACAGCGCCTTCACTGGGGGCTTCTGGGGCGAGAGGTGTCCTCCGGGTCTGCTGA
>JAHREF010049452.1:0-41486 GCA_033628625.1 Charadrius hiaticula | reverse complement strand
CTGTGGCTGTGGGCAGGAGCAGGCCATGTGAACCAGTTTATCAGAGCTGGTCTCTGTGCAAGCACCACCACAAACAAAATGGTTTCTCAAGGCAGGGCCCAAAGGCTGAATGTGTCTTTGACATAATAAGGCCTAAACCATAGGCCTCAAATCAAAGTTGACTTCTGAGTGGACCTCCCAACCAGCATCATATCAGCATGAAACACAACCATGGGAACAACTCCGGGAAACCGTAAAAGATAGGAATAGAAACTTTGAAACCTTAGCCAGGAGACAGGAACTCCTCAGAAGCACCCAGGATTCTTTCCACATCCAGGATGTGGCCAAGTGAGGCAAGCCCATCCGCCAGATGTTTCCCTGCATTTTGACATATAGATTTGTTTGTTAAACTGTATATAAGCAGGACCCTCTCACAGCAAAGATGGAGACCTCACCCATGAGTGGACGCACCACGTAGGATTTCCCATTTGCCAGGAGCAGTTCTCCGATCATTCGCTGTAACGGGGCTCCCCAGCTGAAGCATGGATCTGGATGATGGTAAAGTATCAGGGCAATTGGTGATGTGTCTTTCTCAATCAGTGCAGTTATCTCTATGTAGTAATGATTAGCTGCATTATCTTGCTTATTGGTTATGTTGCTTTTAACTAAAGTAAAATAAGGTTATCTTTTTAACTTGGTGTCTATATCCTTTCTGTTGACCCCTTCGATTGGCAAAACACTCTTCCAAAGCTGGTGTCAGGAATGCACCTGGGGAGCTGCTCCCTCAAAGGACGGTTTCTCTTCTGGGGTTCTTGATGGATTGAGGGGGACAGGCTCAGAGTCCCAGGGGAAAATGTGAGGGACCAAGGGCTGGGTGAAGACCTCCCTACATGGTTGCACGTGTCTACTCAGACAGCAACTGGCCTTTGACTTATCTGCCTGGTGCTGTCCCACCTGCATTGGGGCTGCTGGGGGATGCCATCTTGGAGAGGAATTGGGAGGTGCCAGGAGAGCTCAGGGGATCTGCAGGGACAGTGTGTGAGTCTGGGTGGGCAGTGGGCGGCAGCTCAGAGAAGGAGTGACCATCCACGGTAATGCCTCCCAGAAGAAAAAGTGAACCTGTGGAGTGCACAGGCAGTGCTCCTTCCACCACTGCCCACTCGCCCCAGTCCATGGGTGAGGTTTGCCCTGCGGCCATCTCCTGCCTGAGTCCTTGAGAGGCCAGCAGAAGGCACATGGCCTGAATGCCAGTTGTGAGGGTGTGTCATGGTTTGGACCGGACTGGGCACAGAAACGAACAACAGATGCTCTGCACAACCTCTTTCCCCAAGGAGAGGAGGGAGTAGAGAAAGAGACACTGGAGTTTAAAAAATAAACTAAGCTGCTTTAATGAACATATGAATAATATAATAATAATAAAAAAGAAAATACTGATATAAATACAAAATATGTAAACTGTATCACGGTCTTTGGATGATGATGGCATCACCGTCAGACACTGAGAAAGGCCCAGACTGGACTCAGTGATGGATAGGATCTTGATTCCAGGTCTGGATTCAGGAACACACAGATCGGGGTCAAAGGCAGATGAACAGAGTCTTTCTCAGACGTCGTCCACTGAAGGAAGAGGGCTGACCCTCTGACCACTCAGCTTTTACACTGAGCATGAGGCAGATGGGATGGAATACCCCTTTGGTCAGTTTTGGGTCACCCGTCCTGTCCACTCCTCCCCGCTGGTGGGACCCTTCTCTGCTCTTCTACTTCCAACCCTCCAACGTGGCACATACCAAAGTGAGCTGGGTGTTACAGCAATGAGTGTAAGCGAGAGCCTCTCTGCACACCATTGAGGCCTTGTGACTCTGAAAACAGACACTGTCTGAAGAATGTGCTGTTAATGTCAGAGAGTGCAGCGAGTGAGAAGAGACTCCACTGGAAAGTATAATTACTGAACAGAAAATTGGTTCTGTTTTACCTCAAACCAGGACAGACACAGATCTTCAGAGCCCATGGGGGTGCAGCTACACAAACACAGATGTCTTCAGTCACAGGGACGCAGACTCCTGGTGCCCGTGCAGGTGCCCTGGCACCCTCTGCCTGGTCTCTATCAGCAGCTCCTGTGGGGCTCTGGTCTCCTGCAGGTCCCGTGTGACAGTGGCCTGTCCCACACCAACAGCTCAGCTACGCCGGGGCCTCTGCCATGGGCCCTGGATGTCCATGGTCAGAGAGTTGAGCTCTGCCTGGAACTGCTTACAGCTTCTCAAAACACATGAGTGCCTTTTCATTGCCAAGATGAGTTAATATTTTGTATAAAACGGCACTGGTTTCCAGCGTATTAATGGCAGGAGAAGAAATCTTGACCTTCACCTCTACTTCCATTGCCAGGACGATCTCTTCAGCCAAATCCTTCAGTGTGTTTATACCTATCATTGCCCATCAGTCTCCAATATTTTTAGTGAGGTTATCCCTTTTGGATGATGACCCTCACTGGAGGAGGATCACCAGGTTGAAGAAGACCACATCCCTCAGCGTTCCAACACAGGACACATGCTTTAGGCCCCAGGTCTCAAAACCAGGAAATTCCACCTAAATTAAGAAAACAGGTTTTGGCATCAAGGGTGCATGACATGGGCTGCCCTGAGAGGCTGTGGAGTGTCCATTCATGGAGATATTCAAAACTGATCTGGACATGGTCTTAAGCAACCTGCTCTGGCTGACTCCCTTGAGGCAGGGGGATTGAAACGGACAATCTCCAAAGGTCCTTTTCAATCTAGGTGATTCGGTGAGCACCGGAAAGTCCAGCAAAAGGCTTTATGTCCAGCGTAGATGCTTGTGAGGTCCCTTCTGCCTGAGAACCCCAAAGGCCAGCAGAAGGCCAAGGTCTGGCATGTTGATTGTGAGGTCATCGCTGCCATAGTCCCACATACCTGTACAGATGGCGCCTGCTTTGGATGCCCATTTGGGGGTCACAGCTGTCTCCGCAGGTGGCAGGCCAACCCCAGGCTCAAGGCCGGCTTCAGTGCCCATGAGGTCCTTCCTTCATGAGTTCCTGACAGCCCAGCAGCAGGCCCATGGTTTGGAAGGTAATTCTGAGGTCAGTGCTGCCACAATCTCTGACAGGCCAGAAGCAGTCAGATCACCGGGATATGGATTTGGAGGTCAGCGCTGTCTGAGTGCCTGACAGGCCAGCACCAGCCTCACGGGTGAGCTCGGTGCTTGGGAGGTCCCTTCTGCCTGAGGCCTTGTCAGCCCAGCAGCAGGTATGGCCTGAATGCCAACTGTGAGGGTGCTGCTGTGGGAGAACCGGAGAGACCATGAGCAAGCTCAGAAGTGTTGGACGTGCTGTGTTTCAGAGCACCTCGTAGGGCAGCAGAGGGTTGATGACCCGGCTTGGTACTTGTGAGGTCACTTCTGCCTGTTGTGTAACACACCAGCAGCTAGAGGCTGCTGATGAGCTCACTGCTGCTTGGGCTCTTGCTTGGCCAGTAGAAGGTCCATGACTGGGATCTGTGTTTGTGAAGTCATGTCTTTGTGAATACCTTTTTAGGCCAGGATCCGGCTTGTGGCTGTGTTAGGTGCCTGTGAGGTCTCTTCTTCCTGGAAACTTTCCTGGACACTTCCACGGGTGGTGGGACAGCCGCACAAGTTTTCCCAAGGCTTCAGACAGCTTTTGCCTTCTCAGCAGGGAAATGTTTTGGCTTATCTCTCCACTGGGTTGGGATTTCTGGGCTCACTGGAGACATGTCCAGCAGAGCCAAGATGCCTGGGCCCCTAAACCCCAGTCCTGAATGGGGGTGAGGATGGGTGGTGTTGCACCCAACATGGTGTGTGGTCCCCATCCCTGCCTGGTGGGCTTCTATCCCCCATCCTCTGGAAGCCATTGTATTTCCTGCAGCAGCAAGAGCCAATTCCCATTGCCCCTTAGATGGTTCTGTAAGGCTCCAACCCCTGGATGAGATCTATACTGGGACACAGGGGGCTCCCTTCTCTTGGGAGCCCATGCACCCTACCACCTGGATGTCAGATGAACACGCAAGGGTGTATAAGTGTGGGAGCAGTGTGACCACCATGTCGGCAAGGATGTTTCAAGGGTGCACCCAAACCCTTGGCTCAGGATCTTCCTTCCCAGGGCCTGGGGCTCAGGGCTTGGCCTTTCCGCTTCAGAAAACCAGGGCAGAGTTTTCTCAGCATCGCAGCTGCCCCCACAGGGCCTTTGCCTACCTGCAATCATGGCCTCCATTTGCTGCTCCAACGAGTCCCTGGGAAGGCTTTGTCAGTACCCACCCTCAGTGGGGCTCAGTAATACTTCAAGGTACTTTTTCTCTGCTGACTGTGACTTCTTCCTGAGAGGTTTGTGCAATCTCCTCTCCGTACCTGAGGTTCAAGGGCTCAGCAGCAAATACACCATTGGGCTTGTTATAGTGAAGAAAGCCCGAACAAACCATGTTTCTTCCTGCAATTTTGTTCTATTCTTGTACAGTTAATTGTAGAATTTCCTAGTGAACTTACGGAGAAAAATTTCAAAATTGGCTTTTTTTTTTTTTCAGGTGTGTAGTTTATAATTTGTCAGTTTAGAGAAAACTCATAGCTGCACACTCTGATTGATATTGATCCAGGGTCTCCCTTGAGCAGACCTGGACTGGTCAGAGAAGCTGTCCCTTGAGGGTGACACAGCACGGACACCCTTGCTCCACAACTCCCCAACCCCACCATGTCTCTCCTCAGCCACCTGGGACTCGCCTCCCTTTTCCTCACACCAGACTTCTCCTCCGCAGTCTGCAGCTGGATGGTACCGCTCCTTTGCACCAGCGCCCACCTGCTTTCCTTAGAGACCCGCCTGCACAAGGGCAAAGAGTCTGATTTTTGAACAAACAAAATGAAACTGATAAGATTCACCATTCCTCAAGTCTATGACAAGTACGAGCTGCCACCAATGAGGTTCACCTTCCACTGGGTATAACCATGCAAGAAATGTTTTAGACAGAAACCAAATTTAAAATCAAAAAACCTAAAAGTTTGGTTAAAGACAGATTTCAAATGATTACTTAGACATGCAAGTTTTTAACTGCCTGAAGCTCAAAGCAGAAACTGGATTTTAGAGTGGTGTCTGAATGGTGACAGAGGAGGGGAAGGGAAATCACGAGAGCAATCGCAAGTGCTTCTGTGCAGATGCACTGCTGGAAAGGTGCCTTCAGACATGGTCAGTTTAATTAAGGGGTGGAAATACGTGAAAGACGAGGGAGATTAAATGCAGAGCCTGAGAGAGAGAGTCCTGACAATGCAAACAGAGGGGAAGGTCAATAGCTCTCCTCTTGCTATGAATGCACATCCTGAAAGATCCTAATTGTGATCTCATGTGAAAACACAGACATTTTATTAAAAGTATTCACTTGTTTCAGCTGATGAGGTCATGTTCGTACACGTTTAAAATTTCTCAGGCTTCCAGGCAGTGCTCCACTGTCTGACCATCAGTTCCCAGTGGTACGTCCAGAGGACCCCGTGTCTTCTCTGATGTACGTGCATGAGACTGGCCGATGTCCCAGAGGAGCTGCTGGAGATGAGAGCACTTCAGGAGGTGAAGCTGGAGCCTGGGCAGAGGATCCCAGACACCTTCACTGGCACCACGCACTCATGTCCCTGTAACTGCATCCCACCACTTCCCCTGCAAACAGAGGCAGCACACAAAATCCCCCAGAGATTAGTATCTTAAAACAAGACAAACCAAGAAAGGAGGACAAAACCACCGACAATGTTTGATGCTTAGATTTCCAGGAGGACATTTCCTTCGCTATACTTCCTCCATTCTATTTCTTAGTTGCTTCATATTTTAAAAACGATCTAAACATTTCCATCATATTGGTGCCTGTGCCATTACAGAGTCACGGAACGGTCAGGGTTGGAAGGGACCTCTGGAGATCATCTACTCCAACCCTCCCGCCAGAGCTGGGTCATCTAGAGCAAGTTGCACAGGATGACGTCCAGGCGGGTTTGGGATGTCTCCAGAGTGGGAGACTCCACAACCTCTCTGGGCAGCCTGGCCAGTGCTCCACTACCCTCAAAGCAAAGAAGTTCCTCCTCATGTTAAGATGGAACTTCCTATGTTCAAGTTTGTGCCTGTTATCTATCGTCCTATCACTGGGCACCGCTGAGAAAAGACTGTTCCCATCCCCCTGGCACCCTTCCTTTGAGTATTTATAGGTATTAATAAGATCCCCCCTCAATCTTCTTTTCTCTAGACTAAAGAGACCCAAGTCCCTCAGCCTTTCCTCATTGAGAGAGGTTCTAATCCCCTCATCATCTTTGTAGCCCTTTGCTGGAGCCTCTCCAGCACATCCCCGTCCTTCTTGAACTGGGGAGCCAAAACCTGGACACAATACTCCAGATGTGGCCTCACCAGGGCAGAGTAGAGGGGGAGGATAACCTCCCTCGACCTGCTGACCTCACTCTTCTTGATGCACCACAGGATGCCATTCGCCTTCTTGGCCGCCTGGGCACACTGCTGGCTCATGGTCATCCTGTTGTCCACCAGGACTCCCAGGTCCCTTTCCACAGAGCTGCTCTCCAGCAGGTCAGCCCCCAACTTGTACTGGTGCATGGGGTTATTCCTCCCCAGATGCAGCACCCTACACTTACCCTTGTTGAATTTCATTATTTTTCTCTCTGCCCAACTCTCCAGCCTGTCCAGGTCATGCTGTATGGCAGCACAGCCTTCCGGCGTGTCAGCCACTCCTCCCAGTTTTGTGTCATCAGCAAACTTGCTGATGGTACACTCTATCCCTTCATCCAGATCCTTGATGAATATATTGAACGGGACTGGAGCCAGTACTGACCCCTGAGGGACACCACTCGTTACTGACCTCCAACTAGACTCTGCACCACTAACCACCACCCTCTGAGCTCTACCTGTCAGCCAGTTCTCAATCCACCCCGCTGTCCATTCATCTAACCCACAAGAAGAAGTTTTTGTGTCTTTCACAGAGCCGAGCGGCCCAAACAACTTCCTGCCCTGAGCTGTCCATGCCACCTCCAACTCCTGGCACAGAGTGAGTCCTACTCAGAAGTGTTGACCACTCTTGCCTGATGGAGGAAAGCAGGTGTCATGGTTTCAAATGGGCTGGCCACTGAACGAAGGAGTGATGCTGTCATTAATTTCTCTCTTCCTTCCTAGAATGGAAGAGAGAGAGAATAAGGGGAAGGCATTTATAGGTTTTAAAGAAAATTAAAACTACTTTAATGGCATTTAAATATAAAATGAAAAGATAATATCAATAAGAAAATAGTGAAATATGTGCAATATATACAAAACCGTTATCCAGCACCCAGGGTGATGATCACTTCGCTGTCAGGCACTGGGAAAGTCCCAGGCTGGACTGAGTGACAGACAGGAACTGGATTCCAGATCTGGATTCAGGAACACGCAGATCGGGATCAAAGGCAAACAAACAGACAGAGTCCTCCTCGGACACCGGCCGCTGAAGGAAAAGAGCTGACCCTTTCATCCCTCAGCCTTTATACTGAGCAGGAGGTAGATGGGATGGAATACGCTGTTGGTCACTTTTGAGTCACATGTCTTGTCCGTTCTCCCCACAGGTGGGACTCCTCTATGCTCATCTGCTTCTGACCCTCCAATGGGGATCATAACAAAGTGAGCTGCCCTTGGGTGTTATAGCAATAAGTGTAATCAAGAGCCTCTCTGCACACCACTCCGTGGCATCAACTACAAACATCAGACCTTATTGGCTAGAAGCAGACACTCTCTGAGAAATACATGGTGTTAATTTCAGAGAGGGCAGTTAGTTAGAAGAGGCTTAGCTGAAAAGAAAAATTCTGACAACAAATTGCTTCTGTTTTACTTCAAAGCAGGCCATCAGCCCAGCTGTCAATAAGCTGGCTATAAGGGGACTGCAGGAAACCACATCGAAGGCCTGGCTGGAGTCTGGGTACACAACATCCCCTTCCTGTCCCTCCCACGTGTATCTACACTCCTTTTCATGTCCTTCACATGCCTGGAGATGGCTGCAGGAGGAATTGCCATATCCCTTCCCCTGGTGAGGCTGACTCTCCAAATCATCTTTTCTGCCCTTTTAGAAGACTGGTTCCATGTTGGCCTTTCCCAAGTCCCCAGGAACCTCTCTGATGGTTTTGGCCTTTCCAAGGTGTTTGATAGAGGTCTCACAAGGACACTGGCCAGCCTTCTCCATCTCCTGGACACCAAAAGCCTTCTCAATATCCCACACTTCCAGAGCAGTGCCCAGGAAACAACACAGCAGTCCAGGTCTTCAGGGCCACTTCAGAAGACAACCAGAAGTGATTTCTTCCTGCAGGTCCACCATTTCAAATGGGCTCTTTTTTCAGGTCACAGCTTTCCTGAACATTTTCCTCAGTTCCCCCCAGCCCCAATCCTTTCTGCTCTGTAAGCTGTAGATGAGCAGGGGCAAGGACGGTGTTAGAAAATGACTTTCTCAAACAATCCCAGGAAGACTGTTCTGTGCATCCCACTGACACTGAAGAGAGCGCTGGAGAATACTGTGGCACTGGGGAGGTGAGAGGAGCAGGTGGAGAAGGCCGTCTGTATCCCCATGCTGGGCAGGAGAGCGGCCTTGGGTGGAAGCTCTGGTGGACACACAGGGAAGTAGCATGAACAGGAAGGGGTAGGCTGGATCTAAAAGCAGGAGATGAGAGCAAAGAGCATGAGCGTCATGGTTTCTCTGCAGGAGACCTGCATAGCTGACTAAAGCCAAAAAGAGTGGTCCAGTATCTCAGGGGCACAAAGTGTACCGGGGACAAGAGCAAAATGATTCCTGTAGATACAGAAATCCCCCTAGCCAAGGTGCAGCTGTCTTCTGGAGAACACCATTCATGAGTCTTGCAGAGCAGGGGGTGGCATACAGCCCAGTACTGGCTCTAGGATGTGATCACCAGCAGGAAACACTCCGTACATGCCAAATATGCAGGAAATAGCACGAACACCGCTGTGAGTAGAGATTGTGGCTGAGCAAGGACACTGCTGCTTGCCCCCACCCTGCACACTCACACAGTGAAACTCTACACTGGTGTTTTCTCTTGTGGGGAGCATTCCTGGGCATGTTCCTGAGAGCAACTTTGGAAGAAGATGTAAGCCTTCTGGCCCTGCCCTGAGAAGATGCCCTGGTATGATGGAGGTGCTGTCAGGGAGGCCAGCTCTGTCAGACTCTTTCCCCTCCACCTCTGCACACAGGCACTGCTCTGCAGCTCCAGAGAAGGTATCAAAGGAAGGATCTTGGGAAACGAGACAGTGGAGTGTTCTTTAGTTGCTTGAACACAAAAAGAGTATAGATCCTCATTTACACAGTGTGTGGTATGACAAATTTGGGAAAATTTATTAACTAACAACAGCAGAAATAATGACAGTTCTTTGTGGACTATATTTTACAATGTAAAAAAAAAAAAAACAAAGAAACCCAAAACCACAACCAAAACTAAAAAAATAATACAGAATATTTCATTGGCCTGTAATGAGTTATATTAAGTGTGATTGCAGAACAGACAATTTATTGCTTGTGAAAATCGTCTGTTCATCAATTTCCAGAGGGCATCCTTAAGCTCCTGGTTCCTAATGCTGTAGATGAGGGGATTCATTGCTGGAGGCACCACCGAGTACAGCACTGACACCACCAGGTCCAGGGATGGGGAGGAGATGGAGGGGGGCTTCAGGTAGGCAAACACTGCAGTGTTATCCTGCATGGATACCACAGCCAGGTGAGGGAGGCACGTGGAAAAGGCTTTGTGCCGTCCCTGCTCCGAGGGGATCCTCAGCACAGCCCTCAAGATCTGCACATAGGACAGCACAATGAAAACAAAGCAAACAAAAGCAGTCAAGGAACTAACCCCAAGAAGCCCAACTTCCCTGAGGTAGGAGTGTGAGCAGGAGAGCTTGAGGATGTGGGGGATTTCACAGAAGAACTGGTCCAGGGCATTGCCCTGGCAGCGGGGTAGGGAAAATGCATTGGCCGTGTGCAGCAGAGCATGGAGAAACCCACTGCCCCAGGCAGCTGCTGCCACGTGGACACAAGCTCTGCTGCTCAGGAGGGTCCCGTAGTGCAGGGGTTGGCAGATGGCAACGTAGCGGTCATAGGCCATGATGGTGAGAAGGCAATATTCCCCTACAATCAAGAAGACAAAGAAAAAGACCTGGACCAAAAGCCTTCTCAGTATCCCACACTTCCAGAGAAGTCCAGACACTCTTTGTCTCTCTGTCCCCTGCCCCACCAGGCACTGGGACCAGGGTTCCCTCAGCTCTCTTCCTTGGGCTGCCAACACGTTTAGAGAAGCCCTTCTGGGTGCCCTCCCCATGCATGGCCAACTTGGTTGGGCTGTTGCTTTTGAGGTTACCTCATGACAGTGGTCTGGGTGGCCAGGAGCAGGCAGGCACCATGAGGTCATCAAGGCCGCCAGATGGGAAGGCTGCAGAGAGATGAGTGGGCCCCTGGCGAGGCCCTGCCCTGGGCTGAAGCCGCCCATTCCTGCTGTGGGAACCTATGGTATGCGGCATGAGAAACTGCGGGATGTGGAGGAGAAGGGACCAGCAGTAGGCGCAGCTCCGTGTGTCCCGGTTGGGCCTCACAGGTGGCTGCAGATGTGAGAAGTGGCCACACAGTGTGCAGCACTGGGGACCTTCTGGGCAGTCAAGTCATCAGTACCTAAGGAAGCCATCAGAGATGCCCTTGGCATCCCAGAAGATGTAGGCACTGGTATCCCAACTCAAATTTGAGTAGAAATGGAGAGAACCAGAGACCTAATTGGTGAGGGCTATGAATCGGGGCGGGGGAGAGTGGGGCAGAGAAAGGGAGGGATGAAGAGGGGATTTTGGAAGAAGCCTGTGGAAGAGTAGGGAGGAAGGGGGTTCAAGGGCCCAATGCCCAAGAGGAGGTGGCTGGTCAGTGCTGGTCTGGCCGAACCCCATTCCGGATCACTGTGGTCTCTCCTGCTGTCCTGCAGTACCAGATTCAGTCAGGCCAGAGTTAATTATCTTCCCAGTAACTTGTGTGTTAATAATCCCTCGATGTTTTAGTCATTGCAAAGCAGCGCTTGCACCGCCCCGAGGCCTTTTCTGCTCCTCACCCCAGCCCACCAGCGAGCAGGCTGGGGGTGCACAAGAAGTTGGGAGGAGACACAGCTGGGACAGCTGAGCCCAACTGACCAAAGGGATTTTCCACACCACGGGGCATCGTGCTCAGCAATAAAAGCTGGAGAGAGAAGGAAGAAAGGGAAAACCTTCAGAGTGATGGGATTTGTCTTGCCAAGTCACCACTACACATGATGAAGCCCTGCTTTCCTGGAGATGGCAACATATCTGCTCACCAATGGGAAGCGGTGAATGAATTCCCTACTTTCCTTTCCCTGCGGGCATGGCTTTTGCTTTACCTGTTCAAGTCTTCTCGTTTTGACCCATGTTTTTCTCACTTTGCCCTTCCAATTCTCTCCCCATCCCTCAGAAGAAGAGAGTGAGCGAGCTGCCAGGTGGGGGCTTAGTGGCCCCATTGTGGATGTGTTTCTCTTTGCACTCAATGTGGTAACAGTTCTGTGTGCTAAAATTTCTTCTCATTCTTGATGATGACAAATTCCGTTTCATTCATTTTATTCTTGTCCTTCATTCTTACTTCACAAGAAATCTGTAACTTAAGAGCATTTAGATTCCGGCACAAAGTTTTTAGAACAGCCTTTTTCTGTCATTGCAAACTCTTTCTTATCATTTCTTGGCAAGACCGCTCCACCAATGTTACCCCTAATTTATTACAGAATCACAGAATCACAGAATGGTCAGGGTTGGAAGGGACCTCTGGAGATCATCCTGTCCAACCCCCTGCAGAGAAGGGTAACTACAGCAGTTGCACAGGACGGCATCCAGGCAGGTTTGGAATGTCTCCAGAGTGAGAGATTCCCTCACCTCTCTGGGCAGCCTGTGCCACTGCTCTGCCACCCTCGCAGGAAATAAGTTCCTCCTCATGTTAAGGTCGAACTTCCTATGGTCAAGTTTGTGCCCGTTACCTCTTGTCCTGTCACTGGGCACCACTGAAAAAAGACTGTTCCCAACCCCCAGGCACCCTCCCTTTAAGAATTTATAACCATTAATAAGATCCCTACTCAGTCTTCTCCAGAGTAAAAAGCCCCAAATCCCTCAGCCTTTCCTCATAACAGAGATGTTCCGATCCCCTCATCATCTTTGTAGCCCTTTGCTGGACCCTCTCCAGCAGTTCCTTGTCCTTGAATCGAGGCGCCCAGAACTGGACACAATACTCCAGATTTCGGCAGTCTCTCTTTCCTCCATAGTTCAAGTGTGTGAGGAGTTTATTGGTTTACCAAGCCATGTCAAGGGACAGATCCCAAACTGGTGGAAAGCAAAAGCAGGCCAAAGTTTGATGCGGTGGAACCCAGTACACCACCGTTATATTAATTTTAGATCTCTGAAGACCTGTCCCTTCAGCAGAGCGCTTGGAAGGGCTGAAGTCCCTCCCTCTGCTCTTCAAATCAGCATTGAAGGTGAAATTATTTCACTCAGACGTGGTGTTTTGATTCTCCTCACAGCCTAAAACACTACATGGGGCAGGAGATATTCCAGCACACCTCAAGGGGCATCACACTCTTCATCCACCAAAAAGTGGAATCTCTGGGGTCATGGCGTATCAATACTTGTGGTCAGGGATCTGGTCAAATGACCCAGCTCGATTTCTGCAATGGTGCTTGAGTTTGCTCAAGTAACCCCTGAGTTGATCCCCATCCACTGCTTCTTGTCCTCCTCCACAGGAGGGGATCACAGGGGGCATCCCCTCAACACACGGGGCATCCCCTCAACACAGGGGGCATCCCTCATACTCATACTCCCTGCCAGTCTCTCCAGCAGAGTCTTGATTCCTCCACTGCAGAGCCCCACGTGAGCAAGCCGTCCCACCACATCTCATTGAGTCCGTACCCGTCACAGTTGTGTGACCAGCTGTGGGGCTCCAGCTCCTCTTTCCTGCCATACACCTCCTCCTGGCTGTGCACATTTTGGCCGCAGCAGCTCAGCTGTGGCACCAGGGTGGAGCGCAGACTCCTCACAGGGAAACCTGAGCCCTCATCCTGACCAGAAGAGCCACTGTACATTGAGCAGGGTTGCTTTCTTGTAAGGCTCACACTCTCTCAGCACCCTTTGATGCAAATCCTCCGGTCCCATGGACTGGGAAGGGTGCAGATTGCTCAAGCAACCCCTGGTCTGATCCTCATCCACCACCGGTTGTTCTCCAGAGCCCTGCCTCAAAGCTCAAAGGCCTCGGAGACCTTGCTGGCGGTAGCTGAGGCAAAGAGGATGCCAAATATCTTGATCTACCTGCACCTACTCTTACTAAATTTAGCTGTTGTCCCACAATATTTCTGATTCTTCTTTAGCTTTTCCTGCAGTAGAAACAGCTCATCTATTGCCCTTGAGCTGCTTTTGAGTTTCAATTGAGTTTTGGCGTGAAGCATTCCCGTGCTTGGAGGATACTTTCTTTGAAAACAAGATGTCTCCAGGCACACCGTGAAAATGATTTGTCTGTTCCTCGGCTCTGTCATCGTTGCTGTGAATAAAGACCCCGGTGTGACGTGCTTTCCGTCCATGTGATGCCTGCAGCTATTGGGTAGAGAAGGGACAGACTTTGCCTCTCTGATGGCATCTGACGATGACGCCTCTGACTGAAGGCATCAGTCAACGGAACGCAGGCACCAAATCACACTCCTTGCAATGCTGCATGGGGTGTCTGTCACACACCCAGCCTGAACAGGAATTGCTCTCCTCTTGGTGCTCTGCTGTCCCTGCCAGCTCTGACATCTTGTGTAGCTCTGTGGACCTCGATTTAAAAATTAAATTGTGCCTTTAGTTTTGACAGGCAATGTGCAGATGAACATGAAGCAACTGCCAATCTAGTGCGTGGAGACCTGGTGAACACAGCTGATGGAGAGAGACCCAGAGAGCCAGAGCTCTCCCTGTGGCACATGACTCCAGCTGTTCAAATGAATGACTCTAGAAGCTGCCCTGAACATAGTGAGTGGGGACAGGTTCAGAGGCCATAATTTGGGCATCAGCTCTCCTTCCAGCTGGCCAAAGGAAATTCCCAGCAGCCTTTAAGAGCAGTTGCCCTGTTGCTATGAACGGCTCCAGTAGGGCTTGCAGTTACGTGCATATATCGTCGTCCACCCCCAACACCTTAAATGTCACCAGGCGCTGTGTCTGAACAGCCCAACCCTGCCCTCCACCTCCATTAACCAGCAAGGGAGCTGAGGAAGGAGCTCACCTGTAGCTGATGATTTTGTGCACACCTGAAGACCTGAGGCAAGAGGAATCCCACCTCCAGTGGGTTTGTGCTGTGCATGGGAGGGAGCTGAGCCCCTTCTGCCCTCAGGACTACAAACGGACAAATGAGATGTGTCTATTGACTCCTGTGCATCCCTTCCCTCAGCAGGGGTAAAGGAGATTCGATGTCTAACACACCGCCTGGAACAGATATCAGATGCCTTATTTGAAAAAAGAGGGGGAGATGTGGGAGCCAGTCCTTGGAAGATAGAATGTGTTTATAGCAAATTGTAAAGAACACCCTGACCTTGAAGTAATTGGCAAGAGAAGAACAAAAAACAGAACTTACTGCTTGAGCAGATTAAGCAATATGCAAATGCTAGCCAATTACAACTAAGGCAACCCTGCGTGCTTGCCGCATGTACAAAGCGAGACAGCCAATCAAATAGTGCGTGAACGGTGCATGATCGCGTGTACAAGATATAAACGACTATATATGTAACCCAAGTCTTAGCAATAAACGGAGTTTAACGGAGTTTAATGGAAGTCGACTCTGGCGTGCATTGTATCAGTGCTTTTACTCCCCTCTACCTGGCCGCAACAGCAGAGGGAACTTAAAGGCAATTGGGAGCAGGAGGATGCTGAGAGCTCGCTGGGGGAGAAATCTTCACAGACTTTGACACGGTACGTCTCGGGCTGCAGGGCAATACAGCTTCAGTTCCTGCAAGCATCTCCTAAAACTGGCACATCCCACAGCTTGTGGCATCAGTAAGGACAACTCTGACAGTTTCTCTGTTGTAGAGGAGGAGGAAGTGCTGCAGGTCAGGGACATTCCACTGCACTGTCAGAGGGACAAGAACATGATGACTGCCTTCTCCTAATGTCTGCAGGGGTGTAAAAGTGGATGTGGATGTGCATGTGTGGGTGCCCAGGGCTGTCCTATCCAGCAAGGTCCCTGACCCCCGGAGGCTGTGTGCCGGGGCAGGGACTCTGCCGCCTGCCAGGGTCAGCTCTCCGCCTGCCTGGGGAGCTCCCCATGGGGAGCTGCTGTGGGGAGAAGCTGTGGGTGGAAGGAGTGACCGCCAGCAGGGTAGGGTCCTCCTGCTTTTGAAGGGGTGCTGCTCACACACCAGGGCTGCTCAAAGATCCAAGTCACCCCCAGGACTACTCCAAGGGGATGTCTCAAGGAGAAGATCGCAGCAGGGATCACTCTAAAGATAAGGAGCTTTCCTGATTCTGTCTTTTCAGTTTCCTATTCTGGGAAGGGGGTGGGGGAAGAGAAAAGGGTACCTGGAAAAGGAGCTTTCAAGTTTTAATAAGCCACTGAGAGTCCTGAAATTGCACTCTGAGGGGTCAGTAGATCTGCCGGAAGCCTCCTAAGGTGCCTTCAGCCACTCCTCTGCCTGTGGACAGCACCAGCATCCCCTCTGCTGGACCTCTCAGGGCTGTCCCAACCTGCCCTTTCCCACCTGCAGACAGGAACATGCAAACAGGCAGGTTTCTGTACAGCCCAGGTGAGTGCACAGAGGTTGGGATGGGATTTGTGAGCACTCACAGGGAACAGACATGGGACAGGGAAACACCTTCCAGGAGGAAAATCTCCAGGCAGCAGGGCTACGATCAGGGAATGAGAGGAAACTAAAACCAGAAAGGTTGTGGGAGGGAGAATTCAGGAATCTCTATGTCATCTGCTCCAGTGCAAACCCCTTCCTCTGAGCAAGCCCCCTTGCCTCTTCTCCCACGCAGCAAAGCCTCTGCCCTCAGAGCCATGGGGTCCAAGGCATGAGCCACCTCCTCTGCGGCCAGAGCTCCAGCAGAGCTGTGGAGCATCTCTCTGTGCCCGTTTCCCTCTGCAGAGCACAGGGGCTGAGAGCGACTGCCTGACAGTGCTGGTGTCCGGGAGGTGGCGTGCCCGGCTGGGTAAGGGTAAGGCTGTCCTGAGTGCCCGACTGCCTCTCCCGTGCCTCTCTAAGCTCACTCTATTTTTCCTCTTCCTCTACATTTCCTTCTTCCTGTGCCGGTCTGTGCTATTGCTATTGCTATCTCGTTCTGGCTGTCAGGCTCTGTGGGGAGGTGGAGTACCTCTGTAGACACACACTGATCTTGTGTGTCCTTTCACTCAGCTGTGTCCACGGGAACAAGTGTCCCAGATTTCCCAGCACATGTGGAGATGTGGTCAATGCAGTCTGTAGCTCTGGGGTATGAGCCGGCTCTTCCTTAATCAAATATCGTCATAAGGACAATTGGTTTCCTCCCTGAGGTGTCCTTCGAAGCTGTGAGCTTCCCTCCAGGACGCAAACCTGTCTTCAGAGCACCTCTGTTTTATCTGAATGCCCCACATAGAAGCACTGAGATGTTATGGTGGAGGAAATGCTGTTGGGTTGGTGAGAGGATCCATGAGTGTCATTGGCTAGAAGTGGGGGCCTGAGACCCTGAGAAAGGGTGAGACATGTAGTGGTCTGCAGTGAATCCCTCTGCTCTCACCAGTGTCTGGTTGATTTTCAGGGTTACGTGGGAGTGTCATCAACCTCCATCTGAGAAAGGTGGAAGCCCAAGGCACTGGGAACAAGAGGGAGGGACAGACCAGCTCCTCTCACCCTGCACTCAGCCAGAGGTGATCCTCGTGCCTCACAGGACTCGCTCTGTTCTCCCTGAGCACACCAAAAATGCTGCGGCTTTCTGCCGTCCAATAGCACTCCCCATGTGGGACGAGGGAAGCAGTAAAATACCCAAAACTTGCAACCTCCATTCTACCCTCCTGGTCCCTTAGCACTGGGAGTGCAGATGCTGACGGGCCCTTCTGCTTTAGGACCAGGGTCCTCTGAAAAAGTAAAGCACCAGGACTGGCTCCTGCCCCCACCATGCCCACGTACCCACTGCTGCAGGGCAGGGCTGACTCCTCAGCAGCCAACAGGCAGAGGCCCTGCTCCTCACAGCATGATCAACCAGCACCAACCAGAGCTGCAGGACCAGTGGTGGGGGAAGGTCACCTGGAAAATGAAGGGGGTTTGTGTGTAGCCGCTGGAGGCTCTAGGGGAAAGGCTTTGATTTTCATCACAAAATTCTCCCCTAACTCTTCATTGACCCTTCCTCTAAGGACAGGACCACATGCACAGAGGTAGCAAATGTCCAACAGCAGCTCCATCTCCCACTTCCTCCTCCTGCCATTCACAGACACACGGGAGCTGCAGCTCTTGACCTTCGGGCTCTTCCTGGGCATCTACCTGGCTGCCCTCCTGGGAAACGGCCTCATCATCACCGCCATCGCCTGCGACCACCACCTCCACACCCCCATGTACTTCTTCCTCCTCAACCTCTCCGTTCTTGACCTGGGCTCCATCTCCACAACTGTGCCCAAAGCCATGGCCAATTCCCTCTGGGACACCAGGGCCATCTCCTATTCAGGATGTGCTGCTCAGCTCTTGTTCCTTCTCTTCTTTATCATAGCAGAATATTGTCTTCTGACTGTCATGGCCTATGACCGCTACGTTGCCATCTGCCAACCCCTGCACTACGGGACCCTCCTGGGCAGTAGAGCTCGTGTCCACATGGCAGCAGCTGCCTGGGGCAGTGGGTTTCTCTATGCTGTGCTGCACACGGCCAATACATTTTCACTCCCTCTCTGCCGGGGAAATGCCATAAACCAGTTCTTCTGTGACATCCCCCACATCCTCAAACTCTCCTGCTCAGATGCCTACCTCAGGGAAAGTGGACTTATTGTTGTTGGTGTTTCTTTAGCCTTTGGCTGTTTTGTTTTCATTGTGCTGTCCTATGTGCAGATTTTCAGGGCTGTGCTGAGGATCCCCTCAGAGCAGGGACGGCACAAAGCCTTTTCCACGTGCCTCCCTCACCTGGCCGTGGTCTCCCTGTTTTTGATCACTGGCATTTTTGCCCACCTGAAACCCCATTCCATCTCATCCACGTTTCTCGACCTTGTGGTGGCAGTGCTGTACTCGGTGGTGCCTCCAGCATTGAACCCCCTCATCTACAGCATGCGGAACCAGGAGCTCAAGGATGCCATTAGGAAACTGATTTCATGGGCAGTTTTCAAGAGCGGGAAATTTGCCAGCTCTCTCCACAAATGACTCCCACAGTATCTGATTCCATCCTTTTTCTTTTTGGTGGTTTGTTGTTTTTAGTCATTATATTTGTCCTTATCACTGTTGTGATTCTTGTTTATGGTTGTTATGTTCTTATATTTGTGTCATTGCAACTTAGACTTGTATCCTTACTTTGTGTATCGTACTTTCCTTACAAAAGTGTGTCTGACACCAGCTCAGAGCTGGCCTCTCTCATAGCGTCTCTGTAATAAAATGAGGTCTCCCCAGTGCAGTGCTTTCAGGCTGGGCCTTTTCTGCAAAGAGGCGTGAGGAACTGCACCACTGATATTCCTCTTCCTCCATGTGTTCAGGAATAAAAAGCTTGGGGTGTGTGACCTTTTAGAGATATAGGACGAGATTTAGGAGTCAGCAGTTGGTGTGTGGTGACAGGTGAGACGGTGGGTGTAGCTGAGGGACGTACCCAGGGCTTTCACACAGGGGACATTGAGGACACCCATTCTCTACAAGAGGGCTCTGGAGCTGCCTGGAGAGCACAATGGTTCTCCAGGGTCAGCATGCTCTTGGGGTTGAGGGGGTATGGAAGAGGTCTGCAATGATGGGGTTTGAGGCCTAAAGATTAAGACAGTTAAAGAGATCTTCTGGGCACTCTCCTTGTCTTCACCCCTTTCCAGAGCAGAAATTCCCACAGAGGGACACACTGGTCCAGGTGTGGCCACACCGTGGCTCACTGGAGGGGGATGAAGACTCAAGATGTCTGGGGTGGCAACGCTCGTCCTGAAGCAGACCCCTATGCAGCTGGCCTTGTTCATGGTGAGCATGGACCACTGGCTTGTAGTGCCCAGGCCCTTCTCCTCAGGGTCACTGCTCAGCCAATCAGGACCCAGCCGGCCCTGGTGTATGGGGTTTTTCCTCATCTTTCAAGCTGGACTGGCCACTTCTCCTCAAGAAACTTTGGAAGTTTCTCTTGGACGAATCTCAGAGTTTCTACAAGTCCCCCTGGACTAAAGCTCCTTTTTGCCATTTGTCAATGTTTGTGTGCTGATGGCTCTCCCTCATGGTGGTGAGCCATCAACACAAGATCACAGTGTAAGAAATTGCAGGACACTGCAGCTAATCAAAGGAATTACTAGTTTTGTACTGACCAACGTAGGAATCAGCAGGACAACCCTCTTAGAAACAAAGAGAGCAAAGCCGGGGGCAGTTTGGAAAGAGCAGAAGAGCGACCCCTGTCAGGGCAGTGTCCCTCCGCTCCTGAGAGGGTACTGCGTGGGTCAGGGTTGCTCAGAGCTGCTGATCACCCCCAGAACATTGGCAGAGGCAGCATTTCATGGGGAAAGTCAAGGCAGGGACTGCCTTAAAGACAAAGAGCTTTCCAGGCTCTGTGCTCTAAGCTTTCTCCTAAAGGAAAGGAGCTGTTGCTGTGACACTGAGGGATCAGCAGACCTGCCACAAACATCAATAAATGCCTTCACCCCCTCCTCTACCCACAGACAGCACCAGCATCACCTTTGCTTGCAGCATCAGGCTGGATCTGCTCCACTCCTTGGGACCCGCGCAGAGGGAGCTGGCCCTGGGCAGTGCCCTGCTGCTGGGAGGGGTCTGCAGGGCAAAGCTGAGCACACAGTGGCTGGAATGGGCTCTGGGAGCACTGGCAGTGGGAGACCTGGGCACAGAGCCACAGCTCCTGGCAGGGACAGCTCCAGGCAGCAGAGAGCCCCCAGCAAGGCACAGTTCTGCCGTGGGATCCTGGGGAGTGCTCAGCCTTTCCTTGGGGGTGGGCCCTCTCCTCTCAGAGTGCTTTGCTTCTCTCTGGGAGGGGTGGTGTCCTGCTCCCTCCATCACAGCTCCATCTCTGTGCTGGGACAGAGAAGAGTGCACAGATCTGCCCTCTGAAACAGTGCTCCCCTGCTCTCACACACATTCAGTTGTTTGGGGTTTGTTTTAATGAGTACTTTGTGTGTGAAGTCATGTTCAAGGCAGCACAAGTGAAAGCGCAGGGCAGATGGGATAAAAGCTGATGGACACTGCAGGTCTCCTGACTCTGCTCTAACCCATGGAGAGCTGAGCCTTTTGGCCTGTCCCATCTCAAGACTCCTCACATTTTCAGTCATCAAAATAAAGATTTTTACGCCTAAACATAAAACTCACCATAACTTACGGCTGAAAATAAAACAAAAAAACACCCAGACAAAATTATTATAACGACAGGCTACGCCTCTGCTCTCCAGCTCACACTCTGGAGAGTCACGAGTGCAGATTTTGAAGTTTTCCATTACAGGTGGATTACATCCAACACCCCTTGTGACCGTGGGAGCAGTCAGAAAGCAGCTCCCATGTACCCACTGCAGCAGAGCAGGGCTGACTCCTCAGAGGGCAGAGGTCCTGCTCCTTACACCACACTCAGCCAGAACCAACCAGAGAAAGAAAATGCATTTCCACTGGATTGATTTCTATGAAAATGAGAGTGGCTTTGCTCTGAGGACTCTGTCTGAACTTTATCCTATCTTCCTCTTTTTTTTGTGCACAGCCCCCATGCCAAGAAAAAGCAAATGTCCAACAGCAGCTCCATCACCCATTTCCTCCTCCTGGCATTTGCAGAAAGAAGGGAGCTGCAGCTCTTGACCTTCGGGCTCTTCCTGGGCATCTACCTGGCTGCCCTCCTGGGAAACGGCCTCATCATCACCGCAGTCGCCTGCAACCACCGCCTCCACACCCCCATGTACTTCTTCCTGCTCAACCTCTCTGTTATGGACCTGGGCTCCATCTCCACCACTGTGCCCAAAGCCATGGCCAATTCCCTCTGGGACACCAGGGCCATCTCCTATTCAGGATGTGCTGCACAGGTCTTTCTGTTTGTATTTTTTGCTTGGAACAGAGTGTGCCCTTCTCACTGTCATGTCCTATGACCGCTACGTTGCCATCTGCCACCCCCTGCACTACGGGACCCTCCTGGGCAGCAGAACTTGTGTCCACATGGCAGCAGCTGCCTGGGGCAGTGGGTTTCTCTATGCTGTGCTGCACACGGCCAATACATTTTCACTTCACCTCTGCCAGGGCAATGCCGTAGACCAGTTCTTCTGTGAAATCCCCTAGATCCTCAAGCTCTCCTACTCACACTCCTACCTCAGGGAAGTTGGGTTTCTTATATTAGGTCCTTTGTTAGCTTTTGGGTGTTTTGTTTTCATTGTGCTGTCCTATGTGCAGATCTTGAGGACTGTGCTGAGGATCCCCTCAGAATAGGGACGGTACAAAGCCTTTTCCACATGCATCCCTCACCTGGCCGTGGTCTTCCTTTTTATAACCACTGGAATATTTGCCTACCTGAAGCCCCCCTCCATCTCCTCCCCATCCCTGGATGTTGTGGTGGCAGTGCTGTACTCAGTGGTGCCTCCAGCAGTGAACGCCCTCATCTACAGCATGAGGAACAAGGAAATCAACGATGCCCTGTGCAAATTATTGGAATACAACCTACTCACAATTAATAAGGTGCCCGTTATCCCACAAGGGCTCCCACAGTATCTTGGGAAAGTCCAGGACTAACTTTTCTTCAATTATGCATTTATGTTATCTTACTGGTTTTGTTGTTGTTCTTATGGTTTGGTTGGTTTTTTTTTTTTTCCATTATGTTTTCTTTTTTATATACCTATGATATTATTGTTCTTGTTCTCCTGCTTGTTCTCATTTCTGGACCCAGAGACCTAATGTGCTTATGGATCACAGAATCCCAGAATCACATTATGGTCAGGGTTGGAAGGGACCTCTGGAGATCATCCAGTGCCACCCCCTGCCAGAGCAGGGGCACCTACAGCAATTGCACAGGACGGCGTCCAGGCAGGTTTTGAATGTCTCCCGAGTGGGAGACTCCCCCACTTCTCTGGGCAGCCTGTGCCAGTGCTCTGCCACCCTCACAGGGAAGAAGTCCCTCCTCAGGTTTAGATGGAACTTCCTATGGTCAAGATTGTATGCGTTCCCTCTTGTCTTTTCACTGGGCAACACTGAAAAAAGACTGGTCCTATCTACCTGGCACCCTCCCTTTACGTATTGATAAGCATTGATAAGATCTGCCCTCAGTCTTCTTTTTTCTAAACTAAAAAGCCCCAAGTCCCTCAGCCTTTCCTCATAGGAAAGATGCTCCAGTCCCCTCATCATCTTTGTAGCCCTTTGCTGGACCCTCTCCAGCAGATCCCTGTCCTTCCTGACCCAGGGAGCCCAGAACTGGACACAATACTCCAGATGTGGCCTCACCAGGGCAGAGTAGAGGGGGAGGATGACCTCCCTCGACCTGCTGGCTGTACTCTTCTTCATGCCCCCCAGGATGCCATTGGCCTTCTTGGCCACCAGGGCACATTGTTGGCTCATTGTCATCTTGTTGTCCACCAGGACTCCCAGGTCCCTTTCCACAGAGCTGCTCTCCAGCAGGTCAGCCCCCAACCTGTACTGATGCATGGGGTTATTCCTCCCCAGGTGCCAGACCCTACACTTGCCCTTGTTGAATTTCATTATGTTCCTCTCCACCCAACTCTCCTGCCTGTCCAGGTCACACTGTATGGTGGCACAGCCTTCTGGCTTTTCAGCCACCTCTCCCAGTTATGGGTCATCAGCAAACTTGCTGAGGGTACATTCTATACCTTCACGACGTCATTGATGAATATATTGAACAGGACTGGACCCAAGCGTGATCAGGACCGGATCAAAGCTGCCTGTTTAGATAAACCCAATAAAGAAGCCATCAGAAAATTAGTTATCTCAACTTTGCATCTTCACATCTCCTCTGGAGCTGAGCGAGCAGCCCCAGCATGCAGGAGGGGTTCAGGAGGCAAATGCCCAGCTGCCCCATGGAGGATCAGCCCCGGGGGCCCTTGGGGCTGCCCCTGGCTGCCTCGCTGGGCACTCTGTCTCTGCTGCCTGTCAGTCGGGGCTGCTGCTCCCCTGCAGCCAAGGCCATGGACAGCAGCAGGACGTGGCCTTTTCAGTGCTGGTGTCCCCTCACATCCACACTGTCCGGCTGTGCCCTCACCTTTGTGTTACCCCTAAGGCCTTGTGGAACTTGTGACAGTCCTGTTGTCTCTACTGTGGCATCGCTGTGGCTATGGGCAGGAGCAGGCCATGTGAACCAGTTTATTAGAGCTGGTCTCTGTGCAAGCACCACCACAACTAAAATGGTTTCTCAGGGCAGGGCCCAAAGGCTGAATGCCTCTTCCAAAGCTGCTGTCAGGAATGCACCCAGGGAGCTGCTCCCTCAAAGGACGGTTTCTCTTCTGAGGTTCTTGATAGATCCAGGGGGACAGGCTCAAAGTCCCAGGGGGATCTGTGAGGGACCAAGGGCTGGGTGAAGACCTCCCTTCTTCATGCTTGCACATGTCAACTCAGTCAGCAACTGGTCTTTGACTTATCTGCCTGGTGTTGTCCCACCTGCAGTGGGGCTGATGAAAGATGAGGAATCGGGCGCTGCCAGGAGAGCTCAGGGGATCTGCAGGGACAGTGCGTGAGTCTGGGTGGGCAGTAAATGGATCCTCATAGAATGAGTGACCATCTAAAGTTGAAAAGGTCAACCTGTGGAGCACATGGGCTAAGTAAGAAAATTTGAAAGCAAGGAGTGACTGTGAGGAGTCAGCAGGCAAAGGGACATAGGACTGGAGAGTGGTTCAGGACACCCTCTTGGAAAGCCTCATGGGCTGGATCTAGTGCAGCCCTGCCCTGCCCTTTGTGCCATTGGAGACACCCTGTTGTCCTGCCCAGCCCTGTCCTCTCTTCCTGAGCCAGAAGGGGAGATGGAAAGGGGCTCAGCAGCAGTCACCCCTTTCTGGCTGGGTCTGCTCCACACCCTGACCATCCATTGCAAGAGAAAGCTCTTTCTGCAGGCACCCACTCAGGGCCGTCTGTTCTGTCCCTGGAGCAGGACTCTTGTGCTGGCCTGGGGAGAGGGGCTGGCATTGAGGGGGCAGAGGCACTCTGTGGTGGGCACCTCCTGGACCCGAGACCAGGGCTCCTGCAGTTTCACAGACCTCCATTCCCTCCTGTCATGGGCAACCTCCAGCCCTGGGGCTGATGGGGAGGCGGAGAGCCCTCTGTGTTCCCCAGCAGCTGCTGTGCCCTCCAGAGGGGCTGTGGCTGTGGGGTGAGCAGCCAGAGCTCGGCAGCACCCTGTGGCGGGCACGGCCATGGGGCCAGCCCAGAGGGGGCTGCTTTGTGGGGCTGGGCTGGGGAGAGGGCAGGGGATCTGGGGAGAGCTTGGGAAGGGCTGGGCTAGCCTTGGGAGTGCCCAGGAGAGGACACCACCAGTGTTGGCTGTGCTGTGTGACCATGCACTCGCAGGGTACACTCCAGTGGGTGTGTGGTGCAGAGCCCGGTCTCGTGGCAGGGAGCCGAGACACATGGGTGCAGGAGAGAGGAGGCCACTCTGTGCCCTCGGTGCCATGGGCAGACTGGGAAGGTGCCCAGGGCATTTCTCACCCCCAGCGTGTTTCATGAGCTCCTTCCAGCACTGCCCACTTGCCCCAGTTCATGGTGAGGTTTGCTCTGCGGCCATCTCCTGCCTGAGTCCTTGATAGGCCAGGAGAAGGCACATGGCCTGAATGCCAATTGTGAGGGTGTGTTTTGGTTTGCGCTGGATTAGGCATTGAAACAAATGACAGATGCTCTGCACAACCTCTCTCTCCAAGGAGAGGAGGGAGAGAGAAAGACACACTTGAGTTTAAAAAATAAACTGAACTACTTTAATAAAAATATGAATAATATAAAAAAAAAAAAAAGAAAATACTGATAAAGATACAATATACATAAACTGTTTTGAGCTCCGTGGATGATAATGACACCAGTGTCAGGCACTGGGAAAGTCCTAGACTGGACTCAGTGATGGACGGGAACTCGATTCCAGTTCTGGATACAGGAACAAACATATCAGGATCAAAGGCAGATGAACAGACAGAGTCCTCCTTGGATTCCGGTCATTGAAGAAAGAGGGCTGACAGGCTTGATCCTTCAGCTTTTACACTGAGCACGAGGCAGATGGGATGGAACTGTGGGTCAGTTGTGGGTACCATGTCCTGTCCGCTCCGCCCCACAAGTTCGATCCTTCTATGCTCTTCTTCCGACCCTCCAACGGGGCACCTAACAAAGTGAGTTGCCCTTGGCTGTGATAGCAACGAGTATAAGCAAGAGCCTCTCTGCACAGCATTCCTTGGCCGGCCAAGGACTGCAAAGATGCTGTGAGACTAAGCAGGGAAAATATTAGAAGGGCTAAGGCCCAGCTAGAACTTAATCTGGCTGCTGCAATAAAAGACCATAAAAAATGTTTCTATAAATACAGTAGCAAAAAAAGGAGGACTAAGGAGAATCTCCATCCTTTAGTAGACGGGGGCAGAAATGTAGCGACCAAGAGATGAGGAAAAGTCTGAAATACGTAATGCCTTCTTTGCTTCAGTCCTTAGTAGTAAGACCAGTTTTTTCCTGACCACCCAGCGCCCTGAGCCAGACAGGGAGCAGAATGAAGCCGCCATAACCCCAGGGGAAACGGTGAGTGACCTGCTACAGCACTTAGACAGACACAAGTCTATGGGGCCAGGTGGGATCCAGCCCATGGTACTGAGGGAGCTGGCAGAAGTGTCATCAAGTCACTTTCCATGATCCATCAACAATACTGGCTAACTGTGGTGGTCCCCAGTAGACTGGAGGACAGCAAATGTGACGCTCATCCACAAGAAGGGCCAGAAAGAGGATCTGGGGAACTACAGGCCTGTCAGTCTGACCTCGGTGCCGGGGAAGGTTATGGAGCAGATCACTTTGAGTTCTATTACGCGGCACATGCAGGACAACCAGGTGATCCACCCCAGTCATAAACTCTTTTTTTCCCCTCAGGTCCAGACAAAGCTCTCTGTTCAGCCAGGTCTTCTTCCCTGATGGCTCATCTTTCAGCATACAGTGACAGCCTGCTCCTGGGCCTTGAAAAGTTCCTTCTTGAAGAATGTCCAGCCTTCCTGGGCTCCTTTGCCCTTCAGGACTTCCTCCCAAGGGACTCTGTTATCCAGACCCCTAAACAGGCCAAAGCCTGCCCTCCGGAAGTCCAAGGTGGCAGTTCTGCTGACCCCCCTCCTTACTTCTCCAAGAAGCAAAAACTCATTTCCTGATCGCTTTGCCCAAGACAGCCTCCAATCCTGACATCCCCCACAAGTCCTTCTCTGTTGGCAAGCAACAGGTCCAGCGGGGTGCTTCCCTCCTCTGCTCCCTGCCCAGCTGTGTCAGGAGTTATCTTCAACGCACTCCAGGAACCTCCTGGACTGTTTCCTCTCCACTGCATTGCATTTCCAGCAGACAGCCGGGAAGTTGAAGCCCCCCACAAGGACAAGGGCTAGGGATGGTGACACTTCTCCCAGCTGCTTCTAGAATATTCCATCTGTCTCTTCATCCTGGTTGGGTGGTCTATAACAGACTCCCACCATGATATCTGCCTTGTTGGCCTGTATTTCACACCTCCCAGGACAGACTGGGTCCTCTCCCAGGACAGACTGGATTCTTTTAACATGTCCCAGTATAGAGTGGCCCCCATCCCAGCATCAATGAGATCCCCTGATCCCCTCTGAATGCAGACTGGGTACCATCCAACTACAAACTGGATCTCCTGGACACCTCCCAGCACAGACTGGGCCCTTTCAAGTCCAAACCAGGTCCAATTTAACCTTGCCCAGGGAAGTCTGGGCCCAGTCCCTGTACAAACTGGATCCCCAATCCCCTCCCAGTACAGACTGAGCCTTGGCCCAGTATAAACTGCATCCCTTTAACCCCTCCCATGACAGACTGGGCCCTGTCCCACTGGAAAGTGGATCTCTTCAACCCCTCCCAGTAGAGTCTGGGCCCTGACCCAGCATGAAGTTGATCCCCTAGACCTCTGCCAGTACAGATGGGGCCCTCTCTTCGTACAAACTGGATCACTTGATCCTCTCTTAGTAAAACCTACTTCCTGTTCCAGTACAAACTCGACCCACTAATTCCCTCCACATAGAAACTGGGTCAGATGCCAGTACAAACTGGATCCCATGACCCCCTCCCTGTAACGACTGGGCTCTGTTCCATTATAAACTTTCTCTCTTTAAACCCTCCCAGTATACCCTGTGACCTTCCCAGTACACACCAAATCCCTTCACCCCTCCCACTACAGACTGGTCCCCATGGCAGTACGAACTAGATGCTGTGGCCCCCTCCCAGTACAGACTGGGTCCCCTCCTGCTACAACCTGCATCCCCTGCTCCCCTCCCAGCACAGAACTGACTGTCAACAAATGGAGATTACTCCATTTAACCCCTCCAAGTACAGACTGGGTTCTGTCCCATTATAAACTGGATCCCTTAAACACCTGCCAGTAAAGACTGGGCTCCGTCCAAGTAGGAACTGGATCCCTTTAACCCCTCCCACTACAGACTGGGCCAATGCAGAGTCCAAAATGGACTCCCTGGTCCCCACCCAGTACAAACTGACCACCTCCAATACAATCTGGATACTCTCACTTATGCCAGGACAGACTGGGCCCTGTCCCAGTCCAAACTGAATCCCCTGATTCCGTCCGAGGACAGAATGGGCCTTGTCCCAGTAAATACAGAATCCCCCTAAGTCCTCCCAGTGGAGACAGAGCCTCTTCCTTGTCCAAAGTGGATCCCAGCCCACCTCCCAGTGCAGACTACTCTGTGTACCGGTACAAAATGGATCGCTTTAACACTGCCCTGTACAGACTGGGCCTCGTCTCAGTACAGACTGGATCCTCCAGTTTCCTCCCAGTACAAACTGGGCCCTCTCCACATAGAAACGGGATCCTCTGACCCCATCCCAGCAGAGTCTGAGCCTCGTCTCAGTACAAACTGGATCTCTTTAAGACCTCCCAGTACAGACTGGGCCCTTCCCAGGACAAACTGAATCCCCTGACGCCCTCCCAGTAAAGACTTGCCCTCTCCCAGTAAAAACAGGATCCTGTAAACCACTACCAGTACAGATTGGGAAGTTCCCAGTACAAATTGGATTGCTTATACTCTCTCAATACACACTGGGTCCCGTACCAGTACAAGCTCGACCACCTGACCCCCTCTCAGTACAAGTGCAAAATGAATCCCCTGGCCCCCTCCCAGTCGAAACTGGATCCACTTATCCCCCCCAAATACAGACTGGACCCCCTTCCCAGTACAGACTGGATCCCCTGGATCCCTCCTGGTACAAACTATATCCTGTCCCAGTAAAAAGTGGATCCTCCGGCCCATTCCAAGTACAGACTTGGCCCCGTCCCATTAAAAAGTGGTTCTCCTGACACCCTCCCAGTATGGACTGGGCCCTGTGTCAGTACAAACTTTATCCCTTTAGACCCTCCCAGTACAGTGTGGGCTCTGTCACAGTCCAAACTGGATTGCTTCAACTTCTACCGGCACAGACTTGGTCCCTTCCACTACAAACTAGTCCTCTTTAACCCCTCCAAGTACAGGCTGAGCACATTCCCAGTATAAACTGGATCCTCTGATCCCCTCCCAGTACGACTGGGCACTGTACCATTTCAAACCCTATTTCATTAAACCCTTCCGGTACAGACGTGGTCCCCTCCCAGTAAAAACTGTCTCCGTTTAGAATCACAGAATGGTTTGGGTTGGAAGGTACCATTAGAGGTCATCTAGTCCAATCCCCCCTGCCATGAGCACGGACACCTTCAACGGGATCAGCTGTCTCCAAGTCCCAGCCAACCCAGCCTGAAATGTTTCCAGGGATGGGGCATCTACTCTGGGCAACCTGGGCCAGTGTCTCACCAAGCTCATGGCTAAAAAGTGCTTTATACCTAGTGTAAATTTCCCCCCTTGTAGTCCTCCCTTTGTCCTATCAACACAGGCCCTGCTAAAAGGTCCTTCCCCAGCTCTCCTGTAGCCCCTTTACGTACTGGAAGGCCACAATAAGGTCTCCCCAGAGCCTTCTCTTCTCCAGGCGGAACAGCCCCAACTGTCTCAGACTGTCCTCACAGCAGAGGGGCTCCAGCCCTCGGTTCATCTTTGTATACTCCTCTGGACCCACTCCAACAGGTCCATGTCTCTCCCGTGCTGAGGGCTCCAGAGCTGGACGCAACATTCCAGGTGGGGTCTCACCAGAGCAGAGTAGAGGGGCAGAATCCCCTCCCTCGCCCTGCTGGCCACTCTTCTTTTGATGCAGCCCAGGGTGTGGTTGGCTTTCTGGGCTGCGAGCGCACATCTACAGCTCATGTCGAGCTTTTCATCCCCCAGTACTCTCACGTCCTTCTCGGCAGGGCTGCTCTCCATCCCTTCATCCCCCAGGCTGTATTGATATCAGGGGTTGCCCCAACCCAGGTGCAGGACCCTTCGCTTGGCCTCGTTGAACCTCACACTGTTCATACGGGCCCACTTCTTGAGCCTGTCCAGGTCCCTCTGGATGACATCCTGTCCCTTGGGAATGTCAACCGCACCACTCAGCTTGGTTTCATCAGCATACTTGCTGAGGGTGCACTCCATCCCACTGCCTATGTCATTGATGGAGATACTGAACAGTACTGGTCCCAGTATGGACCCCTGAGGGACACCACTTGTCACCAGTCTCCAGCTGGACATGAGGCTGTTGACCACTACCCTCTGGATGGGACCATCCAACCAGTTCCTTATCCACCCAACAGTCCACCCATCAAATCCATGTCTCTCCAATTTAGAGGGAAGGATGTTGTGGGAAGAATGTGTCAAAGAACTTACAGAAGTCCAGACAGTTTAACCCCTCCCAGTAAAGACTGGGCCCCACCCCAGTACAAACTGGATCCTTTTAACCCCTCCCAGTAAAGACTGGGCCCTGTCCCCACCAAAACTCGATTCCCTGATTCCTTCCCAGTAATGACTTGGCCCTTTCCCGGTATCAACTGTATATCTTTAATTTCTCCCAACAAAAATTGGTCCCCCTCCAAGTAAAAAGCGGATCCCATTAACCTCTCCCACTACAGACTGTCCCTTATCCAAGAAAAAATTGGATCCCCCAGCCCTCTACAAGTACAGACTGGTCCCCCTCCCAGTACAAACTGGATAGCTTTAGCCCCTCCCAGTACAGAGTGGGCCCTCTCACAATATCTATCAAAAACTGCATCACAATATCTGTCACAAACGGCATCACTTTAACCCCTACCACTACAGACTGGACCCCCTCTGCATAAAAACTGCGTCACTTTACCATTTCCAAGACAGACTGGGCCCATTCCCAGTACAAACTATATCCCTTTCACCCCTCCCAGGAAAGACTTGGCCCCGTCCCAGTCCCAAATGGATCACCTGATACACTCCCAGGACAGACTTGGCCCTCTCAAAGTCCAAACTGTATCCCCTGGCCTGACTCGGTCTTCCTGGGAACAGTGCCATGCTGCCGCATGTTCCCCCACATCTTCCTTTCTCCAGCTGGACAAGCCCAGCTCTTTCACCTTCTTCTCACAGCAAGTGCTCCAACCCCGACCACCTTGGTGGCTCTCCACTCAACTGGCTCCAATTTCCCAGTGTCTCTCAGGCATTGCAGGGGGTCAGAACCTTGGGCAGTATTCTGGATCTGTTCTCAGCTGTGCTGAGCCCAGGGCGATAATCACTCCCACTGGCTGTGCTCCTGCTCATACCGCCCAGGATGCTTTTGGCCCTTGCCGATGGCTCCATGTTTTGCCTAATGAAACCGAAGGACCACCAGAGCCTTTCCTGCAGTGCTGATACCAACCTAGGCAGTCCCTGCCTTCTGCCACGTCAGGCCCTTCATCAGCCTCAGGGAAAGGACTTTACATCTGTCCTTGCTGGATAACAGGATGTTACTAGTGGCCTGTCCTTCAAGCCTGTCTAGGTCCCTTGCCATGGCAACCCTGCCCTCTAATACAGTGTCTTCTCTCCTCAATGAGGTGTCATCTACAAATGTTATAAAAAAAGCATTTTCTCATCTCCTTTGGGTAATTAAAAGCCCTACTAGATACAGCCCTCTGGGTAGAACAGTACGCACTGACCACATACTTCCAAGTCCGACTATCCAGCTCAGTTATTACCCATCTATTTTTCCACCCATTCAGACCATAATGTCCTAACTGGACACAAGAATATTGTGGGGAAAGAAGCTGATAGCACAGTGTTTGGTGTGCAGTCTAGTTGGAGGCCTTTAAGTAGAAGTACTCCCCAGGGGTCAGTACTGGGTCCAGTCTTGTTCAACATGTTAACCAACGACCTGGATGAGGGGACAGAGTGTACCCTCAGCAAGCTTGCTGACATCTGTTGGAAGGGTAACACAGGAGGGCATAGGCAATCCAGGAGGTTCTTGGATTGGATTGACAACTTCCTTCTCCAAGTGACAGAGGAGCCAGCAAGGAGAGGAGCTATGTTGGACCTTGTCCTTACCAACAAGGAGGGGCTGGTGGGCAGTGTCAAGCTCAAGGGTAGCCTGGGCTGCAGTGACCATGAAATTGTTGAGTTCAAGATCCTCAAGGCAGCAAGGAAGGTGCGCAGCAAGCTGACCAACCTGGACTTTAGGAGAGCTGACTTTGGCCTCTTGAAGAATCTGCTTGGTATGGTGCCATGGGAGGAAGCACTGGAGGGAAGATGAGCCCAAGACAGCCAGTTAATATTCAAGGCTCACCTCCTCCAAACTCAGGAGTGATGCATCCCTACAAAGAAGAAGGAAGCAGAAAAGCCAGGAGGCCTGCATGGGTGAAGAAGGAGCTCCTGGACATCATCAAAAGTAAAAACGAGGCCTATAGGGAGTGGAAAGAGGGGTGGGTAGTCTGGGAGGAATACAGAGAAATTGTTCGAGCAGCCCGGGATCGGGTTAGACAAGCTGAAGCCCAGACTGAACTAAATCTGGCCACGGATATTAAGACAAACAAAAAGTATGTCAGCGAGAAAAGAAAGACTAGGGAAGATGTGGGCCCTCTCCAGAAAGAAAGATAAGAACTGGTCACCCTCAACAGAGACAGAGCTGAGGTACTCAATGACTTTTTTGCCTCAGTCTTCACTGTCAAAGACTGCAGCCGAACTGCCCATGACACAGTGGGCAAAGGCGAGGAGTGGGAAAATGAAGAACCGCCCACTGTAGGTGAAGATCAACTGCGAGACCACCTGAGGAACCTGAGGTGCACAAGTCCATGGGACGTGATGAGATACTCCATGAGTCCTGAGGGAACTGGCAGATGAAGTCGCTAAGCCACTAGCCATCATATTTGAGAAGTTGTGGCAGTCTGGTGAGGTTCCTGCCAACTGGAAAAACGGGAAACATAACCCCTATTTTCAAAAAGGAAAAAAAGGAAAACCCGGGGAACTACAGGCCAGTCAGTCTCACCTCTGTGCTTGGCAAGATCATGGAGGAGATCCTCCTGGAAATTCTGCTGAGGCACATGGAAAATAAGGAAGTGATTGCTAGCAGCCAACATGGCTTCACCAAGGGCAAGTCATGCCTGACAAATTTGGTGTCCTTCTACAAAGGGGTTACAGCAGCAGTGGACAAGGGAATATCAACTGATGTCACCTACCTGGACTTGTGCAAAGTGTTTGACACTGTCCCACACGATATACTGTTTTCTAAGTTGGAGACACATGGATTTGACAGATAGACCACTCAGTGTATAAAGAACTGGCTGGACGGTCGCACGCAAAGTGTCGTGGTCAACAGCTCCATGTCCAAGTGGCAAGCAGTGATGAGTGACGTTTCTCAGGGGTCGGTACTAGGACCTGTGCTGTTCAACATCTTTGTTGATGACATGGACAGTGGGATTGAGTTCACTCTCAGCAAGTGTGCCAATGACACCAAGCTGTGTGGAGAGGTAGACACACTGACAGGGAGGGATGCCATGCAGAGGAACCTGGACAGGCTGGAGAGGTGGGCCCATGCCAACCTCATGAAGTTCAATAAGGCCAATTGCAAGGTCCTACATCTGTTTCGGGGCAATCCGAAGCACAAATCCGGGATGGGCAGGCAATGAATCGAGAACAGCCCTGAGGAGAAGGACCACGGGGTGGTGACTGATGAGAAGCTCAACATGACCCGCCAGCGCAACATGAGCTCGCAGCCCAGAAGGCCAACCATATCCTGGTCTCCATAAAAAGCAGCATGGACAGCGGGTAAAGGGAGGGGATTCTGCCCCTCTACTCTGCTCTTGTGAGACCCCACCTGGAATATTGCATCCAGCTCTGGCACCCTCAACATAAGAAGGACATGGAACTGCTGGAGCGTGTCCAGAGGAGAGCCTTAAGGATGATCAGCGGACTGGAGCAGCTCTCCTATGAGGAGAGGCTGAGCGAGTTGGGGCTGTTCAGCCTGGAGAAGAGAAGGCTCCGGGGAGACCTTATTGCGGCCTTCCAGTACCTAAAGGGGATCTACAGGAGAGCTGGGGAAGGACTTTTTACCAGGGCATGTAGTAATAGGACAGGGAGGAATGGCTTTAAACTGGAAGAGGGCAGGTTTAAATTAAACATTAGGAAGACATTTTTTACTTTGTGGTTTATAAGGCACTGGAATAGGTTGCCCAGAGAGGTTGTTGAGGCCCCGTCCCTGGAGGTGTTCAAGGCCAGGCTGGATGTGGCCTTGGGCAACCTGGTATAGTGGGAGGTGTCCCTGCCTATGGCATGTGGGTGGAGCTCCATGATCTTCAAGGTCGTTTCCAACCTAAACCATTCTATGATTCTATTCAAAAGAGAGCATTTAGTTCACTCGGTCTCTTTGCTTCCCTCTGTGAAGTGAGGCAGCTCGTGACTTCAGCGTGTGACTCATTGTGTGCAAAGAGCAAAATGGGACAAACAATCAAACAAATTCCCGGGCAGGGAGGGTTTTGGGAGATCTTGGGATCTTTGCTTGACACAAAAATATGTTTTCTGTTGGTGTAAGGCTATCCACTTTTGGAAGTGGATTTCAGTTGAGGTCTTGTGGACTTAATACACAAATGAAGAGTGTCTTTGATTGTTGATAGAACTTTGTCTCCCTTTGTTTTTTCTTTGAAGGCAATTTATAACACCGCTCTGTGTCTGGGTGCAGCTTGTTCTCCAAGTAAAGCAGGTGGGAATTGGTGCCAGTGAGCTGAAACAAGCAGCTACAGACTCTGCTGGGGAAATCTCAGGTTTGAAGAGGGCTGCTGTAAAACCCAGGTACCTGGTGAGAGGAATGGTGGGGCTGTGGGGACAGGAACGAAGACTGCCCGTGCAGGGTCTGAGGGAAAGGGTCTTGACTTGTATATTCAGACTACATGAGGAGACAGTCAGGATCGATGTGGACTGGAGATTGCTGATGTCACTTCATGTGTAAGAAAAAAGCATAGAAAAAAATTGAAAAAGAAGAAATTGTCACTATTGTTTGCTACTGTAATATTTTCCCATCTGAAATCTCTCTCATTAAGCACCTAAGAACTGGGGAATTCAGGGAAACTCTGCCCAGAGCCTTGGCTTGTTTTGGTGATCTTCGTGTTCGTGAGATCTCTGGTGCCACGTTCCTGAACTGCAGCTCCTGAAAGACTGCCCAAGCCTCTGGAGAAGAAACAATCAGCAGCAAAGCTCCAAGTTTCGAGGTGTGGGCCCCACTGAGAGCCATCACTGAGAGGCTGTGGAGGGAATGCACAGGCAAGATTCCCGTCCCTGGGGACATGTGCAGCAGAAAGTCAGAAGCAGTGGTTAGAGGCAGAAACCCAACTGTGGAGGTGGCTCTGAAAAGCTTTGACGCATTTCCGCAATGAAGAGAGCAAAGCCCTGAGCCCTGTCCCCTGGGAAAGGTCATTCTTCCCTCCTGGGAGTCTGAGGGCTTTTCCTGGGGGCAGGGAGAGGTGGGGCTGTGCAACACTGAGTGCAGGAGAGCAGTGGGACACCTCCCAGGACGTGAGGAGGTAAGGAAGCTCTCAGGACATAAGGAACGTCTGTCCTCTTGAAGGCCTCAGTGGAAGAGACAGCAGCCATAGCCAGGATGACGAGGATATTAGTGGTGTTGGGGGGTGTCCCAGCCCCTCCAAGGTCCTTGGTCGTCCCCACCACAGCCTTTCACATTCTATCCTGTTACTGTCCATGTTTCTTTGCTGAATTTAGCTACGCGCCTGTTTCCTCACCTCACTCTGACCCAGGATCTCCTCAGGTTCTCTGGTGACTCTCTGTTCTCACTGTCTATGTCTTCAAACACATATTATTCCTCAGAGCATCCTTCTGGACAAGCGGGTTCATGGTGCGCTTGGTAATGAACTGGCTGAAGGTCAGAGGTATAAGGGTTGTAGTGAATGCAGCTACATCTGGCTGTGGTTCGGTCACCAGCAGTGTTCCTCAGGGTTCAGTTCTAATTCTAGTCCTGTTCCATATATTTATAAACGTTCATGACAAAGGAGTTGAATGCACCATGGGCGAGTTTGCTGGTGATCCTAAACTTGGCTGTGTTGTTGACTCTCTTGAGGGACAAGGTGCCTTGCAGAGAGTTCTAGATAGATTGCAGCACTGGCCAATGATTAATGTGATGAAAATTAACATGTCCAAATGATGGATACTTCACCGAGGAGGGAATAACATTCGGCATAAGTATAAATTGGGAGAGGAGTGGCAGCCCTGTGGAAAGGGATGTGGGGGTGCTGGTTGGCAGCAGACTCACGAGGAGTCAGCAGTGTGCCCTGGCAGCCGAGGGGGAAAAGCGCATCCTGGGGTGTGTCACTCACAATATCACCAGCTGGGCAAGAGAGGTGATTGTGCCACTGCCTTCAGTGTTGGGGCAGCCTCACCTTGAACACTGTGTGCAGTCCTGGGGCGCACCACTTGAGAAGGATGTGAAGGCCCTCGAATGCCTGAAGAGGAGGGCAAGAAAGCTGGTGAGAGGGCTGGAAAGCATGTCATAAGATTAGTTGCTAAGAACTTTAGACTTGTCTAGTTTTGGGAAAAGGACACTGAGGGGCGACATCCTTCTTCTCCCTTGATCCCACCATTTCCCTTCCTCTGGTCCTTTCCTAAACATCCCATAGCAGGTCTTGCACAGGCCCCAGATGCACCTTCTGCCTTCCCATCATGAGTCATTCACCTTCAATAAGATGCCATGGGCTGGACCCAGTGACAACCCTGAATGCTCCTGGAGAGAGCTGGAATGTCCTGTGGTTGTCCGCAGCCCCATGGGAAGTGTCTGCTCCCCAGCCTCACCAGCCCAGCCAGTGTGGGGTCATGCCGTGGCCCAAAGGGTCTACAACCGCCTTGGTCTGCAAAGCAGCACCTCCAGCTTGAGGCCTTGCAGGGAGCCCCAGGAGAGAACCAGGAATGTCTGGCCAGGTAGCACGGACCTGCTCAGCAGGGGAAAGACTCTCTGGGGAGTAGGGATGTCCCTGGAGAAGAACGGGGCACTCTGTGTGTTTCAGAAATAAGTTGTGAGAAAGAGGATGAGCTCGGGGCAGCTTCTGTGTGACTAGGGCACTGGGGGAGGCTGCCCAAGCACGAAGGCTGATCTGGAAAGAGCACTGAGGGCTGCCAGGGGACTGTGCCAGGGGTACATCTCTCCACCCCTGGATGAACTTACCCTCTGCAGCTCCTGTGCAGCAGGGCCATGGGACCACATCTGGGGCAGCAGGACTGGGCCAGTGATGGGACAGTGCACAGGCAGTGGCCTTGAAGCAGCCGTTAGGAAGTGACAGCAGGGACAGGCTACAGAAAAGACTTTGATATTTAATGCCTGTGTCACACGGGTGTGTTTTTAGAAAAGGCAAAGCTCACCAGGAGTTGATGGTTGCATGAGAAGTCAAGAGTCCCTCCCCTCTACCCTTTACTTTACTCTGCCCCTGTGTTTTTCCTGGTGGGATAGGTGGAGTTGTGATGGGCTTCTTTCCCTCACAATGGCTCCTCCCAGCAGCTGGCCAGTCAGTGTCCTGTAAAAGAAGGCACCTCACAATGAACACCTCCATTTGGGTCACCTTTGCCTGCTTCTCACCCTCTTTTCGTCTGAGTCAACATCTCCGACCAGGCCCACATCCCACATCCAGCCACATCCTCTGTACGAGCACCTGTCTCTGCCCTGCCTCCAGGGGATGGCAGAGCTGTGGTGGGACAGCTTGGGCAGTGGGAGGGCAGCCGTGGATGGGTGTGGTTCCTCAGGAAGGCAGGTGGGGTGGTGAGGAGGTGGAGGTGTGCTCCGTGCAAAGGGGAGCGTAGAGTGCCGAGAGCCTTGCCTCGGAGGAAGCCTGGTAGTCACCATCCTGGGTTACATGGGTAGCATAAGCACTGCAAAACCTGCAGCAAGGTCAGTGGGAGTGGAAAGAATGAGCCCAGGAGATTTCCAGAGGATGCTGGAGACAGGTTTTCCAGAAAAAGCTGATGAGGTGGCTGCGTTTGGACTCTTACTCACAGGCAAGTTGGAAGTGAATGGGCATCATACAATCCTAGACTGTCCTGAGTTGGAAGGGACCCATGAGGATCATGGAGTCCACCTCCTGACTCCACACAGGGCAACCTACAAGTTAGGGCACATATTTAAGAGTGTTGTCGCATCACTTTTTGAACAATGGCAGGCTTGGGGTCATGACCACTTCCCTAGGGAGCTTGTTCCAGTGATTGACCACCCTCTTCAAGAAGAACTCATTTTTAATGGTAAATCTGAACTTTCCCTGACACAGCCTTAAGCCGTTCCCTTGTATCCTATCAACAGTTGGTAGAGAGGAAAGGTTAGCACCTCTCTCTGTACTCCCCATCATGAGGAAACTGAAGACAGCAATGAGGTCAACCCTCAGGCTCCTTTTCTCTAAACTGAACAAAAATTCATGTCCTCTAGTGTTTTCATCATTTTCTTGTCATAGAATTGTAGAAGCATAGAAAAGTTTATGTTGGAAGGGACTTTTAAAGGTCATCTGGCCCAAGCCCCCTGCAGTGAGCAGGGACATCTTCAACTGGATCAGGTTGCTCAGAGCGCTGACCTCGAATGTTTCTAGGGACGGAGCTTCTACCACCCCTCTGGGCAACCAATGCCAGTTTTTCACCACCCTCAGCATAAAAAAATTCTTCCTTATATCGAGTCTAAATTTACCCTCTTTGTCTTTAAAACCATTACCCCTTGTCCTTTCTCAACAGGTCTTGCTAAAATGCGTGTCCCCATCTTTCTTATAACCGCCCTTTAGATACTGAAAAAGAGCAATAAGGTATCCCTGCAGACTTCTCTTCTCCAGGCTGAACAACCCCAACACTCCCAGCCTGTCCTCACAGCAGAGGGGCTCCAGCCCTCTGATCATCTTCACGGCCCTCTTCTGGGCCCACTCCAACAGGTCCATCTAATGTCCGTCTTATGTTGGGGGCTCCCGAGCTGATGAAGTCAGGCAGGCAGGGGGCTCTAACCAGAGCAGAGTAGAGGGGCAGAATCCCCTCCCTTGCCCTGCTGGCCATACTTCTTTGGATGCAGCCCAGGAGACAGTTTGCTTTTTGGGCTGTGAGCACACATTGTCGGTAATGTCCAGCTTTTCATCCACCAGTACCCCCAAGTCCTTCTGGGCAGGGCTACTCTCCACTCCTTCATCCCCCAGCCTGCATTGANCCCAAGTCCTTCTGGGCAGGGCTACTCTCCACTCCTTCATCCCCCAGCCTGCATTGACACTGTGTGTTACCCAGACTCAGGTGCAGGACCTTGCACTTGGCCATGTGGAACCTCATGAGGTTCACATGGGCCCACTTCTACAGCTTGTCCAGGTCCCTCTGGATGGCATCCCATCCCTCAGGCAGGTTAACCGCAGGTTGTCTGCAGACTTGCTGTTGGTGCACTCAATCCCACTGCCTATGTCAGTGAAGATTAAGATACCGAACAGTATTGGTCCCAGTATGGACCCCTGAGGGACACCACTTGTCACCAGTCTCCATCTGGACATTGAGCCGTTGACCACTGCCCTCTGGATGCCATCATCTAATCAATTCCTCAGCCACTGAGCAGTCCATCCACCAAATCCCTATCTCTCCAATTTAGAGAGAAGGATGATGTGGGGGACTGTGTCAAAGGCCCTACAGAAGCCCAGGTAGGAGACATCTGTAGCTCTTCCCTTGTCCACTGATGTAGTCACTCCAGCATAGAAGGCCACGAGGTTGGTCAGGCAGGACTTGCCCTTGGTGAAGCCATGCTGCTGCCTTGCATCACCTCCCTGTCCTCCATGTGCCTTAGCATAGCTTCTCGGAGGAGCTGTTCCATGACCTTCCCAGGCAGAGAGGTGATGCTGACAGGTTGGGAGTTCCCAGGGGCCTCTTCTCTACCCTTTTGAAAATCGGGTGCCATGTTTTCCATTTTCCAGTCACCAGGGACTTCACCTGACTGCCATGACTTTTCAAACATCATGGAGAGTGGCTTCGTGACTACATCAGCCCATTCCCTCAGGGCTCTGAGATGCATCTCATCAGGTCCCATAGACTTCTGTATGTTCAGGTTCCTCAGGTGGTCATGAACTTGATCTCTTACACTGGAGAGACGTTGCTCCCCCAGTCCCTACCCTGAGGTCCATTGACTCGAGAGGTGTGGGAAGAAAGCTTGCCAGTGAAGACCGAGACAAAAATTTGTTGAGTACCTCAGCCTTCTCCTCAGCTGTTGTTACCAGTTTGCCAATCTTGCTCATCAAGGGGGGTACACATTTTTGAGATTCCTTTTGTGGCTGACATACCTGTAGAAGCCCTTCTAATTATTCTTTGTGTCCCTTGCCAAGTTCATCTCCAGCTGCACCTTGGCTTTCCTGACCCCATCCCTACATGACCGGGGAACATCCCAATGCTCTTCCCAGGATACCTCTCCCTGCTGCCACTGCCTGTGGGTTTTCTTCTTTCCTTTTAGTTTGACCAGCAGGTCTCGACTCAGCCACGCCAGTCTCTTCCCTCCCTTCCGGATTTCTTACACTTGGGGATCGAGAGCTCCTGTGCTGTGTGGAAAGCATCCTGAAGGATCTGCCAGCTCTGTTCTGCTCCCTTGGCCCTGAGGGCAGTTTCCCAGGGGGTCCTGTTGACTAACTCCTTGAAGAGCTGCAGGTTTTCTTTCCTAAATATCAGGGTCCTGGCTTAACTCTTTGCCCGACCCATGTCCCTCAGGACTGTGAACTCCACCAGTGTACCATCACTGTAGCCCAGGCGGCCTCCAATCTTGACATCGCCAATTAGCTCACTTGCACGGGTCCAGAAACACATCCTCCTCTGGTAGGCTTTAAGAAGTTGTCGTACATGCACTCCAGGAGTCTCCTGCATTGCCTACAGCTTGCCTTGCTACTTTTCCAGCAGATGTCGGGGTGGTTTAAGTCCCACAGCAGGACGAGAGCCTGCGAGCATGATGCCTCCTGCATCTGGAGGAAGAGGGCTTTGTCAACGGAAGGCGGCCTCATCTACTACCTCTTCCTGATCACGAGGTCCACAACAGTCACTCACTCACCACAATGTTGCCCGTGTTGTTCTGCCCTCTAATGCTAACCACGGCAGCTCTCAGCTGACTCATCATGCATCCCCAGATAGAGCACCATGTGTGCCTGATGCGTGCCTTCCATAAAGGGACCATTCCCTTCCAGGTCAAGACCTGTGGCATTATCTTGATGTCAGACCCCAAAAACCCTACAGTTTCTCCATTTGGTGGCCTTGGCTACTTTCTTCCTTCGTTCCCAACTTGCAGACCCTCTGGGCTCTCCGTTGTCCAGTCCAGACTTAGGCACTCAAAAATCCTTGCCTCCCAGGCCTCTCAGCTGGCTGGTTGTTCTGCTTTGGTGTTTGCTAGTAGGTACACCCACCAATATACACCCCAATATAACATGCACACAGTCCAGTCTGACCAGTTGCTGGCCCCGCAAAAAAGACAAGTCCTGATGACTTGTGGCTCCCACTCCAGTGGCTGGCACTTGGACCTCCATCTGTGCATAGAGCAGAGAGCTCCCTGGCCCCAGAACGCTGTTGGAAATGCAGGTATTATAGAAATAGGACAGGCTGCAGGGCTCGGCCAGGGAAGTATCCTTAGCAGCCACCAGTTTACACATGGCTGGCTCCTTTCATTCCCTTTTCCCCCTGTTTTCACATGTTTGCTCCTCCAAAAACCGTGTAGATCCCACCCTTTCCCTTCCTTTGGTCTTTTCCTTGACAGCCCATGGCAAGTCTTGCACAGGCCCCAAAGGTGCTTTCTGGCTTCCCATCATGAGTCTATGCCCCCAAAACAGAAACCCCCATCGTCAGGTGGCAAGGTCATCCTGGCAGGCTCTCCCCTTGACCCAC
>JAHREF010049450.1:0-31924 GCA_033628625.1 Charadrius hiaticula | reverse complement strand
GCGCGGCCGGCGGGCGGCCATAGCGGAGCCGGCTCGGGCTGCCATCGACGGGCGAGGCGCTACTGCTGCGCTGCGCCGCGCCGCTCCGATCCCCTCACGCCGCCGCCGCTGCGAAACTCACCCCGAGCGCCGACCTCAGTGAAATCATTCAAAAGGAACGGCCGGCCCGGCGCCCCGCGGCACCATGGGGCCGGTAGTCCGCTCCCGCCGCCGCCACGCCGGGAGCGCCGCCAGCTGAACTACAACTCCCAGCGTGCATCGCGAGGGGCGGTGGCGGCGGAGGGCAGGGGAGAGCGGCCTCTGCCGGGCGGCGGCCGGTCGGCAGCAGGCCCGAGAGCAGGCCCGGGGGAGGGAGGAAGGGAGGAAGGGCCGGTGGGGCCTGCAGCCCCTGCAGCCCCGCCGGTGCGGGGCTCAAGGGCCGCGGCAGAGGCGCCAGTGCCTCGTTTGTTTCTGGTGCTTCACTCCTGCAGCGCTGTGACCGCCTCGAGCAGCGCTCCATCCGCCGGGGGGCAAAAACCCGCGTTCCCCAGCCTCACGCTGAGTGTCCTGGTTTGAGCAACACGGGACTGATTTCTAATGCCTGGGAAAACTGCACTTTTAGAAGACTCCAGTGCCTGAACTTGTGAAAATATTTACTCTATAGCCAGCCATGGTGTGCAGGTTTCAAGGTCTCGGTGTTTTTGAGCTCACCAGGTGCAGGGATGAGGAGGAGCGAGACCCGAGCACTTGACCTAAGCTGCCAACAGGGTTATTTCATACCGTGAACAGCACAGTCAATATAAATTGGAAAGTTTGTGGAGGAGTTCACTCTCGCCCTTGATGGCAGCGATCCAGAGAACTATCCCTGGTGCCGGAGCCCTGAGCCCTTCCCTTCCTCCCAAAGCCGTAGTGCTCGCAGTGTCCCACATTGGCTGTCACTGCTGGGAGTGCACAGCTTCCTACCCATAGAATGGGCTGAGGATAAGCTTTGCATATTCTGTATTGGTATTGTGAGAAACGCGCTCACCATATTGAATTTCAGTCAGGGCAAATTCGGTGGAGCAAAGAATATTTATTACAGCGCTGGGAGTTACACAGGGGATTTCTCCCCCTGTGGCTCATTTTCCCTTTACAAACGCTTGTTTTTATTTTGTATTCCTTATACTTATTCATGTTTTGTCTTCGAAAATAATTTGCATGATCAATGAATTTTCAGAACGCAACCCACGCCCAATTACATAGTCACTGAGTTCTTGGAATGCAACCCACCCCTGAACATGCCCCCCCTCCTTTCTAGTGGCACAGGCGATATGCTTCCTCTGAGGCAGCAGGGTGTTCCTGGTGGTCATCGGTGGGAGGCTCAAAGTCTTTATCACCATGTCCTTCTTGTGGCTTCTTTATTCTTTACACTTGTGTGGTTATCTTAGCTAACTACAGCACCTTTTGTTTTGCAATGGTTCGGTACTTCCAACTGTTGCTTTCGTCTGATATCCTATCTAACACTATCCCTTTTCCAAACGCATCGCAAGCACGCACACATCTTAGGTGAAGCCATAGCAAGCACACATCCATTTTAGCTGAAGCAAAATTATTTTGCTAAATTACTTACTACAGTATTGGGATCAATACTGGTTCTTTAGTGCTATTAATATTAATTATCTAATCTTATTCTATTAAATCTGTTTATATTTCAGCCCTCAGGTTTCCTTTTTTTTCCCCAATTCCCCTTCCCAGGTGGGGAGGCATCATCGGGTGATAGAAAAATTGTCTAAATGACAATAAATTGTTGTGGGTTTCTCAAACCATAAGACTGAGGATAAGCACATCCACGGGATAAGATGCTCACGCACCACCAGACTGCCAGATAGAAGGAGGGAAATGTCGCAGCAAGTTCAGCTGGCGTAAATATTTGTGAGACAGTAACACTTGGGCAACTCTACCACGCCACGCTGTTGCTACAGGTTACACCATTGGGCAAGTGTGGTGGCAAAGGCACAGAAGTGGGTTAGAATTGATTTCTAAAACATAATGAAGGCTGAACAGAGCCAAACACCTTTATTAGTTGGACCATTGTAATTGCTAAGCAGCTCCATAAAGGTTGTGTGCATGTGCCTTCAAGGTGGGGAGATGACTGCTTCACCCCCCACTAGTGGGAGAGCTCGCCTGGCTCCCCTGCTGCTTCCCCCTCCTTTAGTGCAGCACACACTGCTTGAGGTTTCTTCCAGTGTCAAAAATAGTTGGTAAAGAACTGGTAAGCAAATGCGAAACATAATAAAAACAATTACATGTTTGAGCACTCCACAAGGTCTAGAACATCAAGCAATGCATTTGCTCACAGTTGCAGGGTTTTTTCAAGCTACTTTCAACTTCTGTGTTCATCATGCTCTGTCCTGGTGCGTACAAACCCTTATCCCTTTAATAAACTGTGTAATGTCTGAATACTGCCTCTTAGTCATGAAACAGCCTCAGCCAATTTTTCTTCAGGTCCCTGACACTGCCTGGAGCTCGCCGTGCCTCACATGCAGAGATGTATTTGCCCCCTAAGCACCGATGTGACACTCAGTCACCTGCATATAAGAAGTAGCAAGTTGCTGTCCTCAGCCTAAGGTGTGTATGTGAAATTCATTTAGCTTTTTGTTTTCAGAATTCCTCAGGGTTCTTTGTCATAGAAAACAAATTTCTGCTCAGCCTGAGCCAGAAAATGCTTATGTACCCACGCTGTAATTAATATGTCAGCATCGGTCCGGTGTCAGGTTTTTATGTTCCTCTGAAGCGATGTCGGCTGCACATGTCGAAGCTCATTTAAAATCCACATCTGTTACTTTTAGGCGCTACCTGGGGCTGCCTGTGATCTTACATCACTTTCAATTGGTGCAAAACACACCATTGCTCTCAGTAGATTTGGATCATACGGCCGCAGGACTGCAAAACCTCCAGGCAAACCCATTTCACGTGAAACTGTTGGAATATGCTTCTCCTCCATTACCCCCTAAGAGACCTGGTAGGCTGGCAATGGCTAAGGACACAGAGGAGAGCATCTCTGCCTCATGCTGGCCCAGCCATGGACTGATGGAGAAGAGGAACAGCTGGTGGGCGCAACTGCTGCATCGGCTTTCCCTCCTAACTTCTACCTGAAACCTGAGACTTCAGCTGTTTTTTTTTTTCAAGGAACGTGCTGCGTTGGCAAATTCTAGTATTACACCCCAGAGGGATCATTAAAATCCAGGTAGTTACTTCATCACGAATTGTGCAGGTTTGGATTGGGATACTGAGAGGTGCCGCTGACAGGTGTCCTCAGTGGGAGAAGGTGCATCTGCTGAAGTAAAGGGATAGGCAGAGTGTCACTGAGGGTCACTTAAAGTTAGTAATACTTTTTCAGAGTTGATTTAATCCATCAACTCAGATGTCCCTGGGAGTTAACGTGCTGTAGCCAATGAGCTAGGAAGGCAGAAAAATATATCATTAATGAGGTGTAAATTAAGAAAATCCTCTTCTTCCAACTCAAACCGTACTACAGCCCTGGGGTGGGAATCTTGTCCCAGCTCAGAGTGCCTTCAAACCCATCAGGAGGGTCAGTGATGCGGAGGCGGCAACTGGCCTGGGAGGGCACCTTCGTTGGATGTCACCCCCTAAAATCCCGCCCCAGCCACGCTCAGCTGAGGAGGCAAAGCTGTCCCCTGCTCCTGTCTGCTCAAGTTCTGGTGGCCTTCAAAACAGTGCCTCCCCGTGGATTTATCAAGAAATGCTCACATTAAAAATGGCAGTAGGTGCAACTCACCATTTTCAGATGAAGTTAATATGAAAACAAAAGCTTAATGCTGTTTCCACAAAGCTGAATCCTCGTGTGAAGGCATCTCCACTCTTTTGCACTGGATTTATGCAGCTGTACTGCCACGACCATCACTGTGTGACCTAGAATGTTTTTAGGGGGTTTAAACTTCCTGATTCTTTTTCAAACCCAAGTGAAGAAAATAAAAACATTGTCTCTCAGATTCTCCTCCGCGCTATGTTAAGTATTAGGATTTCTTCTCAAATCAGTTGCCTTTTATGTTTTTCTTTTGTCTGCTCCTGCTAGGTAGCATTGCTAATCCCACACATTCACAACTCATTCATCAATAAGATATGTTTAATTATAAATACTGGCCTGTTTTCTTTCGCCTCATACTTTCCGAGCCTTCATTGTGCTCAGGTTTTTCTCTGCAACCCCAGGCTTGAACAAATTAGCTACCCTTCGGTGCTCCTCCCTTTCTGAAACTGAAATCTGCACGTAATTACTTGCTCTCAGGACACGGAGCTTCAGTTCACATCCTGAGCTTAGAAGTAAATTGTGAGACCTGACCAGTTTTAGGGATTAATAGAGATGAGCTGATCAACTCGTCATAGCACAAGTGACTTCACTGGGTAATTATTTGTTATCTAGGTCATTCTTAAAACTAAGATCTGTTGCTAGGTTTCACATTTTGTTATTTCGATAAACTGCCCAAGATGCAAAGGCAAGTATCAGCAGCAATTATAAATATGGCAATAGCTATTTCAAAAGCATTTCCGCACAGTTTTAGAAAACTGGAATGGCTTGTCAAAGTTAAGGTTCCCATCATTCCCATCATTCAAGGTAACGATGCATAATAAAAGCTTGTAATGAGTGCAGGAGGCAGGCCTGGCCCGTGTCCATCACGTCCTCCTGGGCACAGCCAGGGGCCATTGCTCATTCTGTCCCCAAACACCATTAATGCACAGGCTTAGCTGTTACCACACTGACTGAAGGTGTCACAGCCAACTGTGTTTACAGTGCTATAAGCCTTACACAATAGATGGAGATGGCAGACTGTCGGTCTTTTTTTCCTGCTGAGATTTTAAAGCTAACCACTGTGCACAAGGTGGTAGAATCGCAGAGGAACCATCTTGAATACTAAAATAAAGTTGGATAGTGTTTCTTCTTGTGGGAGTTTCAAAAAATTTAGAAAAAAAAAATTTAGAAAAATTTTTCTTCTGTGGAAAAAAATCACTGCAAAGGCAAAGCCCTGCAATGCTAGTTTTATTAACTATTAGTATTATTATTAGTTTTATTTAAACCCCAAAGCATGTAGGCACCCTCATCTAATGCTGCAAAATGTTCAGGTATCTGCAGGCATGACCAGCTTCAAACAGGCTGAATTTTCTGATAATCCCTGCTGAATGAATGTGGAAAGCCAACCTAACCCATGCCTAAAATTGGGATGACTTCAGACACAAGGTTCTTTAAAAATGCCTTTCTTTTTATATCTCACTTTGGATGAGTTCAAGTGCACCAAAATAAGATGGTACAGCACATAATTTTTTTCATTCTCCTTTTATCCACTGCATTTGTGTACAGCTCAGCTATAACAAACATCAGAACAAAAAAATCTTTAAATTGGCCGTGAAACGGCCATAAGAAACCCTGATGAGCGGTCCTCGATTCCTATTCTTGTTTTCTATTTAAGAAAAAAAAAAATACTTTAGGGGTGAGAACACTTTGGGACTGGCTAGATGTTTGGGTAGGGTATGGCAATGACTGTTCTTAAACGTGCTTCAAAATAAGAACCTGACGGCTCAGGTGGCTTGAAAATACTTATTTTCAAAAGTTTGGCATGTTCCTGGCAGAAAGCTGCTGGAGGTAACATCTGCATGCAAGAAATGAGCAGAGGAATTAAGGGCTGTTTGTCACGCAACTAAATTCTTAAGATGTCTAAGCATCAGGAGAAAGAAGTGACTTAGCTTTGGACATTTGATGGAACGCTTGGGCTGGATTTGGGAGCATACAACAACCACGGGCATTGAGCCTTGACTCGAGCGGTTGGATATCCAGCCTGATAAGCGCTTGGCCTGCTGCCAGGAGCTGCAAAGAAGGAATGGCTGGAGGGTCCAAATAATGGCATGTCAGGCACACCATCTGCTAGGCGTGAGCAGAGAGCAGATGCTCAGGATACCTCCTTGCCCTGCCAGGACGGAACAAGCCAGAGAAGAAGGGAGGATTTTTTCCCCCCCTCAAACATTTCCCTGCTTTCTCCTCCTCCCCCCTGCACTGCAAGCCCAGCACCTAGAACTTCTCTAGACCATGCTGTGCCCTGGTGCCCTTGTGCCCTTGTGCTTTTCCGCATTTTCCTTCATTGGTCTCATTCACCTGAGGAAGCCTCTCCTGTAGGTCTGCAGAAAGGGCCAAGTCATCCCAAGTGGTTGACCTCTTCAGCTGAACTACAGGAAAGGACCATGTTTATGCTTCACACTGCTGAAAAGGTTCCCTTTTAAATTATCTTTGCAAATCTGATTGACGAGCAGTAAATGATCTGCCATTACTCGCTCTCTTCTGATGAGGTAAACATACCCTTCTTTGGCTTTAAACCAAGCACATTTTGTTTCAGATAATTTATTTAGGCACATGTTTAAACTGAAGCAAAGCAAGAGCCTGCATAGCGGGGTGTACCAGTATAACCAAGCAGATCATTGCAATGCTATTTTTCTCTCTCCCCCCCATCTTCATTTTCCTGTTGTAACTCAAAAGTGTCCCAGGTGCCACGGTCACCTACAGCGGAGTAATATAGTTATGCAGACACACAGAAATGTACTTTAACAGGGACAGATTTTGCTTTTCTCTTCAAGTAAGGAATATTTCTACTTATTTCCACCAGTATGAGAAAAGAAGTTTGTATATTTTCCCTCTTCTCCTGAGCTCTGAAGGGAGTCAGGCATAGCCAGAGCTTGCTTTTGGCTGCACTGTTACATGCAGCAGGAATTTCACAGAAGCCAGTTGAATTACTCCAAGTTGATGTGATGTGGGTAAAATCAGTGGGGCAGAGTTTTGGCCCTAGAGAGGATGCTCTCATGACACCAATGGGACACAGCAGCTTTGGGGCCTTTGAAGAGCATCTCTGCACCCCCCTGCAATGTGCCAGAGACCCACGATGCTGCTGGCACGCTCTCCTCCATCATTTTCACTGAAGAGCGAATCTGGGAGAAACAGCAAGGCAGCATTTCTGCAGTTGGATGATTTTCTCACTGCTAGAATATCTTCCTGGCAGGGCCAGTTTTCCTAATATAAAGCAAGTCTCTGGGAAGTGCATCAGATCTGCTATAGATTCAATACAAGGGTTATGTAAAAGTCACTTTCAAAAGTTTCTCTCTACTTCCAAAGAAATGCATTTCTGTGGCACCTCACGTCTGGACCAAAATTTGATCTATTTTGAATGACTTAATGTCACTCAATAGATGATGCATATGTTTAAAATAGACCATTTTCCCCACATCGGGGAAGCCAAACTCTAAATTACATCTCTTGCTGATGCATTCACATACCCATTGCTCTGCTAAGTAGATCAACAAGGTGAGAAATGGCTGTTAGTCCTTCTCAACTCATTTTGCCCTGTTCTAAACATGGTATTCCTCAGTGCCAATTTTCTAATTAGATTAAGGAAAAACATAAAAAAAAAACCAAAACAGCAAACCCCCAAAACCTGTGGCATTTATTTCATTAATTTAAAAGCTAAATAATTCACAGTAGGTCTTAGCTTGATGTTATTTTCTCCTGTTGTATAAATATAATGGCCCTCAATGCCAAGAGCATCAGGTTTAAATAAAGAAAAATCAGAAGGCTGGTGAAGCCGCGGAGGCTGACAGCAAGGTTAAGTTACTGCGTTTTGAAAAGAGGTAGAAGCACAGAGAAAGGTGACAGTGTGCAGGGACAAAGCTGCCTGTCAGCCAGCTCACTGGCAGCGGCATCGTGAAGGAAACAGGGTGTGAGGCAGAACCCAGCTGAATTAGTCTGTGCTTTTAGCGCTGAGCAGAAAAGTACTGAGTGTTGGAGCATGTTATTTCCACTTACGTGTTTCAGGAATTCACAGATTTCACTGACATCTGCTATAACTCCTGTATTAATTACTAATAACTAGAATTCCTATTAAATTCCTATTATTCCTCATCAAAAAGTTTTATGAAAGCAAAATGTATCATTGTAGTCAATGCCAGCAGCTGGTCAAGTAGGCAGGGCTCAACTTGAGCACTTGAAAGTATTACTGTGTGGTTTTAAGATCGTAACAGTAGGTTCCTATTTTATACGTCTGGTTAGAAATAAGTAGACTTATACCTTAGTCTTTGTCCTTTGATGTCTATCACTCTGCTCTGGCCTTCAGATAATGCTGCCTTTCCAGAACTGATTAAAAACACCTGCTATCAGAAAAAAACTAACAACCATACCCCAAAATCCAAAAGAAGGCAACCCCAGGTGACTAAAAAAACATCAGACGTATAAAAAGGGGTAACACTAATGTGTTGATATGGGCAGCGTTTTCACTGGATGTTATAAAAACTACAATTTAAATATAATAAAATGCCTCACCAGTCAGTTCAGAGCATTCAGTAAAACAAGGAAACAGAGCGCCAAGTTAAATGCACCTTGTTAAATGTAACTATTTAAACAAGTAGACCCTAATGGGGTACTTTCTGTACCTACTGCAGTTTTATATGTCTGAGTTATTTTCCAAAGCGGCTTTTGGGTATCTGCAGAGCAGAGGCAGAGGTGTATTGGTGCAGGGTGGATGCTCACAGGCTGTGTGGCAGGCGTCTGTTCACACCAGTTATAGACAGCTATGGCTGTGCTGTCTTCACTGGAGATACTAGTGGTACTCAGCAAGAGTCAGGCCTCTTCTGCAGAGACTTGCTTAAAAAGGAAGAATGAGCCTACATTTACACTGATAAAAAAACAGAGGTGCAGCACTTCAGAAGCACATGCTTGTACCCAGCAGCCAAATTCTTTATTGCTATAAACATAGTTAATTCCAGAGAAAAATAAAAGCAGATATGCCACAGCTTTTCCTAAGCAATGACTGTGGGACTAGATGCCTCCACCCATAGTGTCAGCCCACCAGACTGGCCACTAGGACTGTGCCAGGGAAGAGGGGAGCTTCCTTCTTAGCACATGCCCCATTTCTTTTGGTGGCTCCTCATATGATGGTGGGCTGTCAATAACACATAAAGAAAGCAACATGTTGGCAAAAATACGAACAAAAATAGAATTATACTTTTGCATTCTTCTTCTGTCAGGAGAAACTACAGGCTGGCTAAAGCACAAGCTTCATCTCTCATCACCATATCTGGAAAAAGACTTGTAGTTGGAAGGAAAAAGCCAGAGATAGCCTGATGTGAACCCACATCCAAAGATGTGGATCTTCCCGGGCTCTTCTTGCTTCCTGTGTTCCCCTGCTCAGCTCAGCGCAAGGCACCAGGTTTTGGTCACCTGGAAAGCTCCTCTTTGTCCCAAAGGTGCATGGTGCCCAGCATAGTGCAGTGCCACTCACAACATTTCAAAATCCAACAGCCTCGTCTTTACCTGTTAGCACTGAATATTAAAGTCCCACTGCTGTAGAGCTTCTGCAGATGGGCAAGCAATATCATATTGCTTCCTGAAGAAATTCTTCTGGAGAGATGAGTAAACCAAATGTTTTACTTGGCCAGCTGATTGTGTACTGCTATGTAACATCTTTAAAATGTCGATTTATTCTAAGTATAGAGTCACAGAATCAGTTAGGTTGGAAAAGACCCTTAAAGGCATTGAGTCCAACCATAAAACTACCCCTGCCAAGTCCACCACTAAACCATGTCTCTCAGCACCACTTCTACACATTTTTTAAATACGTCCAGGGATGGGGACTCAATCACTTCCCAGGGCAGCCTGTTCCAGCCCTTGACAGTATAATTCAGTGCAAAGAAATAAACTTTAAGAAAAATTAAATAAACCAACTGGAATCATCAAGTTGGGCTTTGAACATGGATTTAGGAATAAGGAGATGTCAGAAATTAGGCCCAAGCTAGGACCAAAGAAAGCAAGAATTTTGGCTGGAAGTATCTGTCTCAAACTGCAACACTGCTTAGGCAAACCACAGGCCGACTTCTGCAAACAGTTCTGTAGTTGGGTAACTTCAAAGATCTTATTGACATGAGTAAAATTCCTTATCTAAGTGTCTGCGTGATCATGCAGGAGCCAGGAGGGCTGGAGAAGTGTTCTGTTTTGATCCTTAACTATTGCTAGTCCAGTGAGGAAGGGGATACTGTCTCCCAGTTCAACATAAGCAGATAAAAGCACATTAACTTGATGTATGTCATGGCATTTAACTTAAAAGTAAACCAGACTAAGGGAAATTTTATAACTCAGTGTACCTTCTTTTATTACATTGCACACCCAAATGAAATGTCACCACAGAACTGACTTTTTATTATTTGGATGCTTATTCTTGTGCGCTTCACAGCATGTTCTGTACATTCTGTTTTCATATAAGGCACTTACATAGGGAAGGGTTGTTCTTCTTTAATAGCATGAAAGAGTCCCTCTTACCACATAGGAAATTTGGGGCTGAGAGTGGCTGGTAAGTACTTTTTTTCTTTTGTGGAGAAGGTGAGTCAGACCCATGAAATACAAACTGCCAGTAAAAAAGCCCTGAAAGTAAATGACCTGCTGAAAGGTATGCTTTGCATTTGAGTGACAGTCTTCAGATAAGGTCCACAAAACTATATAATGATTATTTTAATGTTTGATATAGATAAGTACTATTTATGTAGCTGGATATCTATATGGATAGCTGTGTAACAACTATGAAATATAACACCTTTCACATAGAAGTATATATTCATTTCTGGGAATAGCTCTGGATTCTAGGTGCTTGGTGTTTTGAATTTCCACTTCAGCTCTGGATGTTCAGAAGTGCAGGTTGTCACAACAGCCTCAGCTAGGAGGAGATCCAAGAAAATCACAATTTCCTACTCTAATCTCTAGAATACCCTTCTCATCAATAAATGTATTATATATAAAAAAAATATTGTAACTTGTTTCAAAGACAAGACTAAAATTTAATTTAATTGAGCACTTCAAATAATGTATTGCCCACTCTCTCTAGCAGTTGGATTGCTGCTTCCTGGAGAAGGAAAAATACCTCCTTTCCCTTCTCTACAGCACAACACATTCCCCGTGCACCAAGATTTTTTTACCTACTACGTTTTTGGTCTGGTGTAAACAGTCAAGAAGTAACTCAAGGTGGTGCTCACCAACAACTCCCCCACTCAGCCACTGCAGCCCGGTTTATCTGAGGGGAAAGCTGGCCAAAGCCAGGACCCTGCTGTTATTTGTATTGGGTGACCCAGACACCCCTGGAGCTTGTATGGTAAAGAGAGAAAGGTTTCAAAAGTAGAGGGAGAAATGGGACCTCATGCAGTACCTTTGAAAATCTCTCCCTCAAGGCATAACTCAAAAAGCCATTAATGGTAGAGAGTTTTCATTATTCGAAGCATGTTTATTGCAGCACTTTCCCTGAGGTAAATAGCACCCAGCTGTGAAATGGAAGGCAGTTAATGGATTGCAGCAGCAGGAGCAGGAACTAAACGTATAAGTACAAAAGAAAGAAGAAAAGGGCCAGCACAGTCACTACCCACCGAAGCTAACTGCTGCTCCAATTCCCCAGACACCACATCAGTTTTATGGCTTCTGACAGAGCTTTGCGTGTAACCAGTGTGGATGCTTTGTCCTGGGAGAAGGATTGTTCCTCCCTCAGTAACATTGGTTGAAAAACTTGCGCCAAACAGCTGTGCACAAAGATATCTGAAGAGTCTGGAGGAGACTACCTGGTCCAGGGATAGAGGACTTGGACAGACAGAGGGTCTCTGGGGCGCAGGCTGCCCCTCTAGCCTCTCCTGCAGGCTCAAGACCTGCTCCCAGCCCTGCGTCACGGAAGGGCAGGTTGGAAGGATGCACCTGGGGGGACAGACCAGGTCTCCCATAGCTTGGGTCAGCTACTCCCAGCCTCTTTGGGTAACATCTCCCACTTTGCTGCTTCCCCCAGGTTTAGGCAGAATTGCTAGCATGCAATGGCCTCTCTGCCCAGCTGTGATTACAGATCGTCTACATCCCTGTTAAAGGCACCTTCATCACTGTGTAGAGACCTACCACCCCAGAACCCCAAACTGGCTCCTCAGGTCAGCAAATCTACCCCTGGGCACAACATGAGCTCTGGCCATCAGCGATGAGGCACACCACACTGGAGGCTCACAACTGACCTCGCTTTAACAGCTCTTGCCAGCCAACTCCACTGCCTGCTGACCTGACAGGAAAGAGCAAAGAGAGGAAAGAGCATTGTTCTGAGCCTGCCACATATATTTTCTTTAGCTTGCTCTCCACAGCTTCTTTCCAGCAGAATAAAGCCTGGATATCCCCTAACTGAATTACTCACGTGGCTGTGGCTATTACCCTGATGCTGCGGCAAAAGCAAACAGAAAGGAAATACTGAAGTTGCAGCGTGGGAAGGAGAAAGGAGAATGAACTCCCCACCCAAGTCTTGGAAGGTAAGGCAAAGCCAGGAGGATTCCTACTTTTAGAAGATTCATATGCATTTTTAAGAAACTGGCATATACAGGATCTGTAGTTAGGTATCTTGAGTGTTCTGCTGACTTAGAATATACCAACCAGAAGGTTGCAATAGAGATGTCTGCATTTATTCTTTAGTCCTGAGATGGTGGAACCATGAATATCTTTAGCCTGGGAACCAATGTTGTTCTGAAGGAAATACTGAAGGATGAGGTAGAAGGAGACAAATTGATTGAGAAAATATAATCCCCATGGCTTTTATATGCAAAGTTAGAGTAAAATATAAAAATTTGTCAAACTTGTCATTGTCAAACTTGCTGAGAGTGCACTCCATCCCAGCATTCATGTCGCCAACAAGGATGTTAAACAACAGCTGTCCCAGTACCAACCCCTGAGGAACACCACTTGTCACTGCTCACCATGAAAGGGATCAAAAGAAAGGGTTGATTTTCCCCAGCTTTTCCACCTAGTTCTGCAGGAGGCTCTGGTTACAGTGTAATTTCCCAATGAGAAGAACCGAGATGAGAGTGAGAACTAAGAAAGTCAATTAGAAAACTGAGATTTGTGGGGTACCCTTGGAGACACCTCAGTGAGACTTTATATCGTGACCTCCTTGTTCCCCTACTTCAAGAGTCTGTACTCTACTAAACTATGTACAGCCTATGTAAACTAAGAATGAGTGGAACCAGAGTGTGTTGAGAAACAGATGCTGAGGTTGCCCTTTCCTCCTCCACTCCTAGCAGATAGATGATGTTTCCAGTAAGACTGATCCCATGCAGCTATACTTGTAGGGTTGAATTTCTCTTCTATTCATTTTTTTTTTCTCTGCCATTCCCTCATGCTGCTTGCCTGTCCAGTAAACCATTAAAAGGCCGAACCCCACCTTTAGATTAAACACTTGCAGCTGACCACAACCTCCTTTACTAGAGCTTTGTCATCAAAGCCTTTAGTTCAACTCCTGCTGTAATTCTTTCTCCTGCATGGTTACATTCCTCATATTCCCACTTCAAACCCTTCACTGCATGACCCCTGCTTTGTTACCATGCCTAGGCTACATAAATATGTCAGGGCATGCTTATTTTTGGCACGTTTTCTGTCTCCCTGTCACTGGATCAGCAGGAGCGGCTGGGCAAGCAGGGCTCACCCGCCCCGGCTTGCTTTCCTGCAGGATCACTGCAGCCACGCAGCACCATGAGATTTTGAAATATATCCTCAGCGCTTTGCTTGGGCAGCACTGGGCAGGATTTCTACCTTGTGCTATATGCATTCAGACCTTTTGGACTTGTGCATATGGATAAAGTCATGTTTTCAAAGCTTCTGCACTCCTGGGAACTGGATCGTCTCTCCTTGTGACATGGCAGCCATTTCCCACTCTGCTCTCTGTCCCCTCTTTTCATTGTGCTGATGTTACAGTAGGGAAAATGAGAAAAAAGAGAGAGAGGACAACAATTTTTGTGCAAATGGGTGGCCCAAGAATTGGGCAGTAATTAGGAAATCTGCAAAATGCAGCAGCTGGTCATGGGAGCTCACCATTTCCCTTCGTAACTGAGTGCCTTGCACATGCTCCTAAAACCCTTTTGTTGTTAACATTCTTGTTGCCAGTGCCAGAGCTTCTTTGTTTTGCTGTTTTTCCAGCTAAAGCCCACTCATCCGCTATCTTGTATTTATCATTTATTACCTGATTTAGTGGGAGGTGTCCTTGCCTATGGCAGGGGGGTTGGAACTCGATGGTCTTCAAGGTCCCTTCCAACTATTCTGTGATCATGATGTCTATTTGAAGACACACATAGAGCAACAGTCATTCCTGTCTCCCTGACAGCAGCCAGCCCCAGCTGCAGCCCCAGAGCAGGTCTCCCTTAAGCCACCAGGTAATCCAAAGTACTAGAAGGTGAGAAAACAAATGTCAGAGGGGACAAAACCCTGGTGTCACATGCTCGGAGAGGGAATCTGCAGCTGCCTGGGAAGACCTGTCATCGCAGAGGGAACGCAGGTGAAAAGACAGGGCTCAGCAGAGCAGTGTGGAAGTGGGAGGACCTGACTGGTGAGCAACAGCTGTGCTGGAGCTGAGGTGCCTCCACACCTACTTTGTTGAAAGCCAGTATGTCTTGCATCACTATAAATGGGTTTAATCATATGTTTAACTGCCAAATGATTCCTCCAAATACTTAGTTATTAAAAAAAAAAAAGAAATCCAAGGAAAAAAAGTTTGTGGGTGTAAGGTACTTCAGAGAAAAGTCACTGAAGTTAATCCTTACCAACTGTGATGAGGACAAGCCTTTTTTACCAGTACATCATGAGCCTTCAAAGAGTTTTGCTAACATTTTTGACCTATTGCTTAATGCTTCTCTCTCAGACAGTTGCATCTGTTCTGCCAATAGCTGAGGAAATAGTAGCTATAACAAGAAGGCTGCCTTAGATGGTGGTGTCAATTGTACATGGGTATGGCTCTTGATCCTAGCATTTTTTTCCAGTCATGATGCTTATATTTTATTCTTTCAAGCACAGTTTTAGAAATTCTTCCATAGTAAAGAATGCGACGCAGCAACTTGCCACAAGCAGAGAATTTTTTGGTTTGGGTTTTTTTTCTAAAAATTCTTCCCTCTCCCTATAGCACCATCGATTCAATACACATTCACCTGGCTTCTTAAGAACATTATTAACTGTATTTTCTTCAGAATAATGAGATTTAATCATCCCTTTCATAATTACACATACTCCCTAGCCTCAGGGCATTTCCAATTGCAGGTAAGCATGATCAGACCTGAGACAAGAGCACAGGAAAAAGAAGGTGTGGAGATTATTAACAAGGAGACAAAGGTAAGAGCTTTTCTGGAAGGATTATCAAAAAGGAAAAATAATTTAAGTATAGGAACGCAGAACATGCCAGGAGAGCGCGGGACAGTTATGACAGAAGGAGCCACTGTTCCCAGCAGTGGCTGTAATGATGAAGACAATGTTTATACAGTCCTTGTTCTTTTGAAAGACAAGAAAAAAGAGGGCAGGAATAAAGAAATAACTGGGGTGAGGATGGCAGAAACAGACAAAATGGAAAAAAAGCCTGTCTCTTGGATTTCAGGTGATGACTGTTGCAGGAAAAGCTGAAACAAATATTGTCTTCTGTTTGGTTTCCACTGACTGTTGTCATTCACTGCCCTCACTGTCACGCAGCACAATCTGAGCCTCTGTGCAGGTTTTGTAACATAATACTGGGACAAAAAGCCCTGCAATGTGCCAACCATGGGCAAATGAGGACCTTAAGGGCAGTGCAGGTCCCCCTCTGCTCAAACTGGGGCTGAGTCCGCTGGTGGCAGGGAAAGGTGGACATTAGGGGACTTCGAGATGGAATTTTGCAGCCTCTCAAGCCCATGTGACATTTCTGTCCATGCAAGGGATGATCCTGTACATCCCCTGCACAGGGACCAGGTAACACTTCTAAATAGTGCACAGTCTGGCAGATTTATGCTCTTTTGTACCAAGGTCTGGGCCACAGGCTGCCTTCAACTTCTCACCATTTTATAAAAAGGCCCTTGAAATGGCCATATCCAATTCTTCTGCATCAGTATGGTGAGGATCAACTCATCTGGCAGAAAAGCTCTCAGGTTTCTACCTGGGTATCCAAATTCATAGAATCATAGAATGGTTTGGGTTGGAAGGGACCTTGAAGATCATCTAGTTCCAACCCCCCTGCCATGGGCAGGGACATCTCCCACCAGACCAGGTTACTCAAAGGCCTCTCCAAGCTGGCCTTGAACACCTCCAGGGATGGGGCAGCCACAGCTTCTCTGGGCAACCTGCGTCAAGGGCTCACCACCCTCAGAGTGAAAAATTTCTTTCTGATGTCTAATCTAAATCTCCCCTCTTCCAGTTTGAAGCCATTCCCCCTCATCCTATCACTACATGCCCTTGTAAAAAGTCCCTCTCCAGCTTTCTTTTAGTCCCCTTTCAGCTACTGGAAAGCTGCTATAAGGTCTCCCCAGAGTCTTCTCTTCTCCAAAAAGTTTGATTTGATAGTATAGGTTGTGATGGATGTGATGCCTTGGAATGCTAAGGTGGAGTTTAGGTAGGGCTGATAGGCTTGAACAGGTTTTAAACTTAAGCCAGATAATTTCCAAACCTAATTCCAGTTCCGTGAAAGCTAATTCAAAGTTTAGATGAACAAGTAGATCAGGGAAAATTCATGACCTACAGGCTAGGTAAAAACGAACTTACAATCTTCTATGCTATTCAGTGTACTTAGCCTATATCAGAGAAAAACCCCCACTGTTTTTCAAAGTGTTAAAACTCATTCTGGACAAAAAAGGAACTGCCTGATCACCTTGGAAATACCCGAAGGGGGTTTTTGGAGAAGTTTCTCCCATCTCTTCTACACAACAACCACAGTAAATCGCAGAGAGACAGTCTGTCAGCATCAACACTCTTAACACAGATTGCAAGAACGAGTTGGATGCTCTTTCCTTGTTCATCACAGCTGTGAGGATTTAAATTTAACATGCTGTTGCTAGGTACAGTATGTATTGCTGAAGTCCTGTTCTGTATCAAGCCTCTATACAAAGATTGTCAAAGGAAATTTAAAAAAAAAAAACAAACAAAAAAACCAAACCACAAACAAAACCCCCAAATACCCAAGTCCCAGTCCCTGAAGGGAGCTAATGTCTCTACCCTCTGCTTTCCAAATGCTTTATATCAGAGCGAATCTGACAGTAGACTTAAGGTGACCTCTATCATCTGCAAGGAAAATTCCCAAGCAAAGAGCTGATGAATTAGCACAATCATCAGCTGATGAATTAGCACAAATGCTCAGATTGCTCTGGTTTGGGGCGGGGGGAAGAAGGGAAAGGGAGGGAGTGGAGAGAGAGAGATATCTCTTCAGATTTCAGCTTTACTCCATTATTCAAATCCATTTGTGTAGCCCTCAAAATTACAGTTGCTAGAGCTGCTACCCCCTTTTTCATTTTGACCACTGCTGTTTTAAATGCTGCTGTTTTCTTTATAGCCAGCTATTGCTCTTTCCAGCGGTATGTGAAAGCCAGAAAGTGCTACGGCAGAGGAAAACCAACTTCCAGGTGGCAAGCTGCCCACTCCCAGTGAAAAAAGACCTCAATCCCAGGCTCCCATGGCAGACCTGCCACCCTTCATCACCCTGGCTGTATGGTGCTGTCCCCCCATGGGCCACACAATGCTGCCTTTAGGTCTGGGGGAGCAAACCTTTAAAATAGCATGTGCACCCTGCTTGCAAAAGCACAGATGCATAGGAACTACAGTACTAGTAGGGGCATGAAAACAAAAAAGGGCTAAACTGAGGTAAATAGCCATGGCAAAGGATTAATAGGTTCCATGTGGATTCCTGACCCTTCTTTCTCCAGGGTGTATCAAGATTGTCCTGAAAATTGCTGTGGGCTTGAACACAGAGTTTTGGAGCTTCTTATTCTACCTTCAAAATAAGCCAGGAAAGCCCAAGACGACAACTGGGGATCATGCTGGCTGGAGTAACTTGCTGGGTCTTTTGAGCATGTTTACCCCAATTTCTATACTGGTGGGAAAAATAGGATTTTTTTATTATTTCCTAAATAGCATATATTTAGCATATCTCTAAGAGAGAATTTATCTCTCATCAAATTTGAAGGCTGTTTACGAAAGCAAAGCATGATTAAAACAGCTCCTACATCTTTTCCCAGCACTTCAGCTCCCAGACCATGCTGCGGACAGCCCGTGCAAGCAAGGAACATCAGCTTAGCAGCTCTCTTGGAGAGATTTCAAGAGGACCAGGAAGTTATAAAATAGAGAAGGCAATAAAGAGACATGCATGGATGAGCTTCCAAAACCCAGGCCAAAATTAACCAAGTTCAGATGATTTGTAGGAAACAAATAACACAAAGATAGCTCGCCCTCCTTCTCTAAATATGTCTGGTCTGAACAGTACGTAGCTTGGAGAGATAGAATGCTTCTCTGACATAAACTGTGGAGGCAAACAGCACTTCTCACTCTGAAGAATGGCTGCATAAGCACGGGAGGGAGGCTGATGACTCACTTTTGCAGACCAGGAATAAGGTAGGCAGTGCTGAAGAGATGCTGGAAAAGTTGCCTAAGGCAGAAAAGTCTAACAAGAGGGTCTGGAGGAGCTGGCATCAGGTGAGATGCTCAACACCTTGCTGGCAGAGGCGCACAGGCTGACCCCTCCAATATGAGGAGCAGTGGGAGTGTCACCTACATCCTATCACATGTTCTGAGATTATTTGACCTGGGCATCCAAAAGGAGGGAGGATTAAGATCTCCCTCTTTTCTGTAGCCCCTTCTGTCTAAAACAGGGGTCAAAATATCCCCTGCCTCCACAGGGCTGAAAATAAGATGTGAAACACCAGTGCCTTTACTGTGCACCATAGCCAGAAGGATTTGGTAATTCTCAACAGTCATCATGGATGCAGGAGGAAAGACTTGAGTCACCCACTACTAGTGAAGAGAAAATAAATTATTAACTATTCAGTCGTGGTTGCTTGTTGCTGCTCCGATTGGTTCAGTGACAGCCACCATTCACAGGGATCCTGGAAAGTCATACGATGTGCAACAGCTGAAGGAAGTCCTGGGAAAGGGTATTTTGCAAGAAAAGTTACTAAAGCTGACAGCCCTCCTCTGCATTATATGAGGGAACATTGTATACAGGGATCTGGAATGCATATACAGTCCTGGGATCAGCAGGTTTTTAACGGCTAATGCATTTCCTGCAGCTGGACAAAGTGTCATCTGACATATCTTTTTTTTTTTTGGATCTTTTTTTCCCAGTAATTGGAGTGTAATTGATAGGCTACAGTCTGCTGTGCCTCTTGGAAAGCATATGCATTGATGGAGAAGTATCAGGGTCTTCTATACATTTAAGGGGGAAAAGAAAACCTGTAGCTATGGCAGAGGTGTTGCCATTATGGGGTTAATTAGGCATTAACAATTGAGGCACAGCACACATTTTCTGGGAACTGATGACCATCTGGGAGAAACCGGTGGCCTAGGAACCCCTGATTATTAGTGTTTCGGGCTTGTCCTTTCTCAAGGTCATTAGTACAGCTGCAGGGCTGCTGGATCAGAGTCCAAATACCTGTTCAGATTCCCCCTCCAAACTCCGAGGACTTTACGCCTGGCTCTGCAGCTTGTGGTTTGCAGCCAGCTGCTGATAAACTGATACTGGTGAGAAGGTTTCAAAGGCATTCAGAGACCATTGTTTGAGTGAGGGCTAAGAGGTTCACAGGTCAGGTATGTTTTAATCTTTTCAGTTTATAATATCCATCTGTTAAGTTGTTTTAGAATAAAGGTTTTTCCCTCAAGCTCGTAAGCACCTTTTTGCTGGTGTCAGTCCAAATGTGCCAGTACTGTTGTGTCTCAGAGTTCTGCCTGCTGTACCTGCCAGCAAGAGATGTTGCACAAAAAAAGTGGGAATTGGAGGATAACCCACCAAAATGGGGACATTTTCTTGCTTTGGCATGAAATTGGAAGGTTTATATTATCAATATTTTTATACACACACTTTATATATATGTACATATAGGTATATGTATACAGAAAGAGAGAGGAACAGAAAAATGGTGTGATGATGATGAGGTCCACAGAGGTCTGGATCATTCTGTACCTTAGAAAATGGTTAGATTATGTTATCGTGTTGCCATGGCTTCCCAGGACAGGTGATGCAGCGTGGCTTTGTGTTTTCAAATAGGCTTGACAATTACAAACGTCTTCCCATTTCCTTCCATGTGCATGGGCCCATTTAAGTGTTGCCTCCTTTAATGTACAGTGTATGACCTAAAACCCTTATAGGCTTAACCAAAACCCTTCATGGTTATGCTCTGTTTCTCTGTGAGGCTGCTGAACACAAATAGCATTGTTGTGTTATCAATTATAAATCTGTTAAACCAAATCAACCATTATTGTCAAAATTGTAGTACTTAAAGCTTTTCTCATTTTTGTTTTGATTGTTTGCTAAAGGTCTTTAGAAGTAAAAGAAGAAAGGAGGAGAAAGGGCAAACAGCAATAGCAATAAGCAAAACATCTCCCCATCCCTCCTCCCCAGGGAGGCATCCTGGCCCCTGTGAAACACACATCAAAAATGCCCATTGTTTCAAGTGGATGTTTTTCCAGCCTTAGTCTTTATGGGCTGAATCAAATTGTAACTATTCAACTAAGCATAGAAAATTATAACAAGTTCTGACTCTTTTTGAATGCTTGATACTAAATTTCATTCTGTCTCTCTTTTATTTTTTTAATAAATAGATTTGTTTTAAGAACATAAGCTAACATAGCTAATTCATATTTCTCAGATCCTACCAGAAAAAGATTTTATACCTTGTCTCTTTATATCTTGTCTACTATGTCAAGGTCTTGGTCAAACCTGCCAGCCTCCATGCTTTCCAGAGATCTCTGTTTGCCTATAACACCCTGAATTGCATTCACAGTCAGTTTAGTGCAATCAAATTAATTTGTGACAAATGCAACTGCTCCAAGTGAAAAAAACTTAATATTCTGGAGCTTATTTATTTTATTTCTTTACATTGAGCACATTCAAATAATAGTAAAAGTCTGTGTGGTATTGTAACATAAATAAGAATAGTAAACAACCTCTTTTTTTCTTCGTCTACAATCCTTGCTCTTTAGTTGTGGTCAAAGCATTGACCTGTAGGCACAGACACTGAAACGTACAGCAACTGGTGTTTGCTCATGTGGCTGGCTGGACTAAACGGGAGAAGGACTAGACTGATCCTAAATAGCACAGCACTAGTTACAGAGCAGATGTGCTGCCATGTAAGGACACAGAACGAAGCAGTTCAAGCCCTGATTTTAGCTTTGATCAGTTAGTTATTCTGAAGTTGTGCAGATATAATTGAGGTCTTTCTAAGCAGGAATATTCAAGATGGTAATTGCAGATGACCCATCATTATTAACTCGATGGCCCTTAACCATTGCTTGAATTAACATGATTAGCCACAAAATCTTGAATATAAATAATACAAAACAGTCCCTTTTTTTTGGATATGCAAAGCTGATCTTTAAGCACTGTAGCAAGGTTATTTGCAAGTTTTATGGAGACTGTGACTCACAAAGGGGAACAGCTTTTTACAATGCCCACGTGCCCTTTGACAAGCTTATTCTATGGCTGTTGTGTCCTACTTAAATTTTTTCGAGGCTGGTAATCCAGGAACTGTTGTCAAAGGGAAGCACCAGTGATTTAACTACATAATGCAGAAGATTCTCTCTTTTTAATTATCATGTGGCATGCACCTTTCTTTATCTAGCTAGCCATGGGTTCTGTTCAAAGACATGCGTGCATAAACATGGATAACAAAATAGTCACCCCTTTTATGGATCCTAAAAATGCCTATCCATTAAATTTGCTGGGTTTATATTAAGGATTTGATCTTCCAAGAGAGGACATCTTATCAAGGACAGGTAAGCAAGGAACTGAAACATCTAGCAGATGTGCCTAGTATTACCTATCTGACAAAACCAGTTTTGGCAAAAATTGGCTAGTGCCTCCCTGATAGCAATCTTTAACTGTGGCCCTTCATTCAGTTCTCACATAGTGCACATGTGTTTATCTCTTCCCTTGAATGTCTTGGACCTTTCTTCTGATGCGTAAGGAGGTGAAGAACAAGCTACTTCTCTGCTGCAGGCAAGCAAATTGCCTGTAGGCTTTTGAATAATGGAAGAGGTGAATAATTGCATATGCTGATTCAGGTTGCTGTCTTTTGATCACTTTGACCTTTTCCAGCCTGAAGATGCAGCAGTACACAAAGGTAACTAGAAATCACAGACACTTAGAAAAAACAGAATGAGGGACAGATTATTTAGGCTTCTATTTCAGTCACAGATTTGCATTATAGTAGTTGAAAAAAATGGAAGTCTGTGTTGAAGCAAAAATAGCTTTCTGCAGTCCCTATTGTCATCCCTTGTTTAATAAATTATCGCAGATATTTGCATAAGGATTCACAGCTCTGTACAGTGCTTTGAAACACCATCAGTCTCAGACTCTTTTCTCAGGTCTCCACTAGCACATCCCAACTGGCATCATTGGTTTGCCTGAGGCTCGGTTACAATCTCACTGTCCTGCTGTGAGAAGAGACAGGAAGAAACACATAGAATCATAGAATAGTTTGGGTTGGAAGGGACCTTTAAAGGTCATATAGTCCTGTGGGAGCATACTTAAGAGACAATGGACATATATTGAACCAGCCATGCAAGGAAGCAGACTGGCTTTAGGCCCTCACCCTTGAAGTCACCTTGAGGAGAGAAAAACAGGAGTGACAATGACTGTTTCACACGGATTGAAAAAAACAAGTTTGGAGGAGTCAGACGAGCAGGTGGAAAACAGAGATTAGAACGAACCAATACGAGTCACATGCTCGCCTTGTGCACAGGACTATTAACCAATCAACTAATGCGTGAACGTGAGTAGGGATAGAAAAATTGTATATAAAGGACAGTAGAATATCAATAAAATGGTTTCTATATGATTCACATTGGATCGTGTGAAGTCCAGTTTCTCTCCTCATAGTCCAACCCCCTGTCATAAGCAGGGACAGCGTTGACTAGCTCAAATTACTTAGAGTCCCATCCAACCTGAATGTTTCCAGGGATGGGGCATCTACACCTCTCTGGGCAACCTGGGCCAGTGTCTCACCACCCTCAGCGTAAAATATTTCTTCCTTATATCTAGTCTAAATCTACCCTCTTTTAGCTTAAAACCATGACCCCTTGTCCTATCACAACAGGTCCTGCTAAGAGCTTTGTCCCCATCTTTCTTATAAGCCCCCTTTAAGTACTGGAAGGCTGCGATAAGGTCTCCCCAGAGCCTTCTCTTCTCCAGGCTGCACAACCCCAATTCTCTCAGCCTGTCCTCACAGCAGAGGTGTTCCATCCCTCTGATCATTTTTTTGTCCCTCCTCTGGACCCACTCCAACAGGTCCATGTCTTTCCTGTGCTGAGGACCCCAGAGCTGGACACAGTACTCCAGGTGTGGTCTCACCATAGCAGCGTAGAGGGGCAGAATCACCTCCCTCGACCTGCTGGCCATGCTTCTTTTGATGTAGCCCAGGATACAGTTGGCTTTCTGGGCTGCAAGTGCACATTGTTGGCACATCCACCGGTACCCCCAAGTCCTTCTCCTCAGGGCTGCTCTCAATCCCTTCATCCCCACCCTGTGCTCATACTGGGGGGTGCCCCAACCCAGGTGCAGGACCCTGTACTTGGCCTTGTTGAACCTCAGGAGGTTCACACAGGCCCACTTCTCCAGCTTGTTCAGGTCCCTCTGGATGGTATTCTGTCCCTCAGGTGTGTCAACCACACCACTCAGATCTGCAAATTTTCTGAGAGTGCTCTCAATCCCACTGTCTATGTGATTGATGAAGATATTGACTGGTACTGGTCTCAATGTGGACCCCTGAGGGACACCACTCATCACCGATCTCAATCCGGACATTGAGCCATTGACCACTACCCTCTGGATGTGAGCATCCAACCAATTCCTCATCCACCGAACAGTCCACCCATCAAATCCATATTTCTCCAGTTTAGAGAGAAAGATGTTGTGGATGATCATGTCAAAGGCCTTACAGAAGTCCAGACAGATGACAGCTGTAACTCTTCCCTTGTCCATTGATGTAGTCCCTCCATCATAGGTCACTCGGTTTGTCAGGCAGGTGAAGCAGTGTTGGCTGTCTCAAACCATTTCCCTGTCCTCCATGTGCCTTAGCATAGCTTCTAGGAGGATCTGTTCCATGGTCTTCCCAGGCACAGAGGTGAGGCTGACAGATCGGTAGTTTCCAGGATTCTCCTTTCTACCCTTTAAAAAAAATAATTAGTGACCTCCACCCTAAAAAATGTGATTGATTAATTACAAATCCAACCGCAGAGGCTCTGTATTAAGATCTATTAAGATCTATCTCTGTATTAAGATGAAGGATCTATTACTGATTAGACCACATGAAGCATAATAGGTCACAACATCCCCAAACAAGGCCATGTAACGCTGTGATACTTTCAAAATTACGAAGGCGGATGATGTCAGAGCATCTCACTAAGTCATAGGGTCCATGATAAACAAGTAAGTCATACTGGTCCCATTGTAGATGCTGAAGTCGAACACAGGAAGCCTTTTTAAAATGCCTAACCCCTGAATGTCTTTTGGGAGCTCTAATAGACTAATCTCACCAGCATGTTTTGTGGGACACTAGATGACAGACAAACATGCATGCAGTTAAATGGTTCCCAGTGCACAAACATCCCCTACATATAACCCCATGCAAGAGGGGTCATAGGGACTGAGGAAGGATTCTCCCCAAAGCTGGTTTAATCTTGATGCTTTGTTTTTGTGGTTGATAGTGGTACAGCATTGAGGGAAGGGTGAGGAAAAGACACAGATAATCAGGGCTCATACTTGGTTTCTTCAAATGATTAGAAGGCTTGCTGTGATTTATCGCAGTATATGCAAACCCAGGCAACAGGACCCCTGAGGTGACCTGGAGGATCATACACATGTGCAGTGCTTTGCAGGTTGTGAGGCAGATGACATACAGTCTGGCAACTCCTCTGCTCCTTTGCAATCTCTATTAACTCTAACAGGTCTTGACAGCAGGCCAAAAAACTCCAATGGGGCAAAAATTAGATACATGTTCTGAGCACATACACAGTGAAATACAGACAATGTTTGAAAATACTAAAGGGCCATAATAACTTGTTGTTCTGCTATGGTGCACTAGGTACCGACAAAGTTAGGAACTGTCTCAAGGAAGCCTTGGCAAATCACAATTTGATACATGTGTACAGAGAAAGTAAGAGCCCATCAAAGATATTCCTTGTGACAGTTTTGTATCAAAGGTTTCTGTTTCTTGCTGAAGACTTCCTGAGAGAGGGAAAATTGCCCAAGAAAGGAAAGCATTATCAGGTCTCCCTTTTAGTACACCCAACCTACACAGGACTTCCAATCAAGGCTTGGTTAATGTGGCACATCCCACTTTCTCCTTAAGGATATAAAAAGATAAGAGGCTTGTTTTTATTTTTAATCAGTGACTCACTCTTACCTTGCATCTATTTAGAAATATGGAAAGAGACACAAACTGCTCAGATGTCTTTTTGGGGTTTTCAAAACCAGAAATAAATGATATTGAATCATCATGCCAATTCATACTTGGTCTTACTCTGTTTTGCTTTTGGTGGAATGGGTCTGATGAACTGCGTCTCAAATACCCTGAGAGCATCTATGCCCTTCCCCTTTTTTTCTTTTGATTTGATTTGTTAATTTCTCCGGAGACAACTCAGATCCTGGAGCACTACACTGCAACTCCTTTAGTGCATTGCGTGTTTGTTAACTGGGCGTTGCGCTGCTTCTCTCCCACCCTATGGCTTGGTGTGCTGGAGGGGGGGCTCCAACTCCACAACTTCCCTGTAAATCCATGCCAGGGAACAAGGTACAGTCAGTCAAGAGCAAAAATGGAATCCTAAAGTCCTCCCATGGATAAAACAAAACAGCAGGCGTTTTACCACTTCAAGAATGTCCCATTCTTGGGTGAAATTAACACTGCCAGCTCTGTTTTCACTGCACTTTTCCTAAAAAGCCTCCTGCCTTGTGGCAGAATCAATGTAAACACGAGGGCAAGGGGGGCAGGGCAAACAGTTACTGGGTTTCTTTACACCACGTTGGCCATTTCTCCTCTCCGCAGGACTGTCATTGCAGTTGAAAAAAACCCTAGTAATCCTTTACATGAACATTCACCATCTTGACACTGGTAATACACCCCAGCGTAACAGTGCACCCCAGGCACTGTTATGAGTTAAGAGCTATGTGAAGATACCAAGTGGAAACAGGGCCTTGGCTTCAGAGTGCTCCAGCAAAGCTGTTTGGATGGACCTCTTTGATACTTTGTAATGAACCTCTGCACTGAGTCTTCCCCTTCACCACTATTAAATCAGCAGCCCCTTTTCAGCACTATAATTAGTTTCTCAGTATCTATTTAAATTATACCTCCATTGGGGCCCTTTAGTGCAGGCTTTCTGACAAGTTTCAGTGCTGCCTGGAACAAACAGAGTCTGACCAAGAGATGTAATGATCATAAAAGTAATTTTGGCTCAAAGTACCTTCCCAGCTTCACACCAGGAGCCTTACAGTTCTGTTCCAACTGTGTGGGTACAGACACACAGCAGAAGATACCACTGTCTCTGTTCACATGCAGGGAAAAGGCTGATAAGCTGTACCTATGACTGGCTCCCACATTGTTACCTGACCGCCTTCCAGTGCCTACAGTTCACTAAGATGGACGAGGAGCCTAACATGCTGTGGAAATGTTTCTCTTCTGTTCTTGCTTCTGTAAGGTGGGGGTGACAGTGCTCATCCAGCTTCTTGACTGGATGCTGGTTCTGAGCCCTGGGGGCACCCTGGAGGTGTGGCAAGAGTGTATCCACGTGCAATTTTACTTAAGGTCTTTCTAAGGTCTTTAAGTGGTTTTGCGCCATGGGACACATGTTGCCCAGATAAGTCATGAACCTTTCTGTACTTGGAGACCTGTCAGGTCTCAGCAAAAAGGTCACCCATGTCCATCTTCAGCTGTGGGAACTGAAATGTGCATATGTGTCCCTTGTCATTGCATGACTTCTCTTCCAGTGCATGCAAGGCAACAGTGGATGCCAACATGCATCTAGACTGCCAATGTGCAGGAAACTGGGGTCATGGCTTGATCCAGTGGAAGTCCTTGGGGCCACTGCTCCCCCTGTTGGTACTCCCAGACCTGAGCTGATGGTTGCAGTTAGTTATTGCTAATTTACAACATCCCTCATTGACACAGTAGACCCTTACACAGGACAGCCTCCACTTTACAAGCAATTTGTTTCTCTTGTAGGTGGTAATTGCAAATCATTATCCACCCACTGGTCAGGGCTAAATTAATTCTGTCTAATGCATGCACAGCCCAGCCTTACTTCTGGGTACCCATGATATGTTAGGTATAGATGCATTGAAGGGTCAGTTGTGGGTGGACTTTTGGGGAAAATGGGAAATAGAGGCACCACGCACTCTACCCATAGTTTACCATGCATTGACACATCCCTGACTGTTAACCTGTTGCAAAGAGGTCATTACCATGAGATCCACGTCCTGCCTTTTTACCCCAAAATATACGTCACCTTCTGATGCTATCTGGGCTGTTCCTGAATTGATAAAAGTGCTGGAAGAATGGGGAACCATGGTCAAATCTCTTTCCTGCTACAATTCTCCTGCATGGCTGGTAGAGAAGCCTCATGGCAAGTGGTGACTGTAGATTACACAGCCCTGAACACCGCCACTGAACTGCTCACTGCAGCTGTTGCTGGTATAACCAATACAGTCTGTTTTCTTAATGAGCAAACTGGTGGTCTATGCGGTCAGTGTAGAGGTAGAGTGAGTTAAACCTTCCTGTGATGTCAACCATTAAGAGACATTTCTTTGCAGCAACAACTGGAAAAGCCCCCCAAATATGTGCTGGATGCCCAGTCACAGAAAAGTGTAAGACTTTACATCCATTTTGCACCTATTTTCTATGGCTAATTCAAGTTCTTGTGATGTCGCAGGTTCCTGAGTACATAGACGATAGGGCAGGGGCAGGCACCTGGCTTTTGCGGGTGCCTGTGACGTCTCTGGTAGCTGAATAGATGATCGGGTAGGATCAGTTGGCAAAACTGGCCATTTTGTCTTCATGGAGGTGGTCATGATGCCGGGGATAGGGTGACCTGACCTTGGTGACTCCTCTAGCATAGATGGTTCGTCATCCACCTCATCATGTCCCTGTCCTTCCAATTCCAGAGCCTTGTATCTGTTGCATAAGGGGACCTTGCAAGGCAAGGTAGACAAGGAGAAGCTTCTCCCACTGCCCTGAGCAGAGAATTGTTTCCATTCACCATTATCCCTCACGTCACCGCTTTCTGCCTGGTGGAGTGCAAGATCTCCCTTGTCATTTGTAAAGCCTAGTTGACACTTCTGTTCCAGTGAGGGCAAAGCATGGTTCCACCAGTCAACATCCTTGGACTCCTGGATGCTCCTCAACCTGTCCAATTCCTCCCAAAGCTCAGCCACCAAGCACATGGGTACGTCTCCCACAGATGTTCTTGCTACTGCCCAGTTTCTACACAGGTAGAAACCTTGGTCACACCCTGCAGCTGGAGACCTGGATGGGTCCATGTTCCCTTGGGAGCTCTATCTCCGTAGCTGCACTGGACCCAGTGGGTGCTTGTACCACAGAGGATGCAGAGGACATAGCTTTCTGTCAGGTGGTCACCACTGCTTCAGTTCCCTGGGGGAAGGAATTATGACCAGTGATGAGGGCCTGGGAGCAGGTGGTCTGGTTGGTGAAGCCCCCGTTACCCAGCGTCTTGGAGTCCTCCAGCAGCTAGTCATCCTTGCTGCTGCCCTTCCCACGCACACAGCCCAAGGGTTTCAGGGACACAGAAACCCCCTCAGACCCTTCCTGGGGACCTCACAAGCCTTGAACTCCTCTCAGCATGTGTCAACTGCTGCTGCTGCTAGTGTCAGCATTCCACTGTTTGAACTAGCTGCTGATAGCTGATGGCTCAGGAGGAAAAACTTGTCTTGTGCAGGTGCTCATGATAACCCTGGTGACTAAGTAGCTAATTGGGCAGGAGCCGGAACTTGGCTTCTTCAGGTTCTTCTGATGCCATATGTGGGTGAGTAGCTGAGCACAAGAACAGGCACCTGGCTGCTATGGAGGCTTGTCACAGAATCATAGAATTTCCTGAGCTGGAAGGGAGCCACGAGGATCATCAAGTCCAAGTCCTGACTCCACTCAAGGCAACCTAAAAGTTAAGCCATATATTTAAGAATGTTGTCCAAACAGTTCTTGAACATTGGCAGGCTAGGGGTCATAACCACTTCCCTGGAGAGCTTGTTCCAGTGCTTGACCACCCTCTCAGTGAAGAACTTTTTCCTAATAGCCAGTATGAGCTTCTCCAATGCAGCTTTAAGCCAGTCCCTCATGTTCTATCACTGGACACTGGAGAGAAGACATCAGTATTTCCCTTTCTGCTGCCCCCCCATAAGGAATTTGTAGACAAGCAATGAGATCACCTCTCGGTCTCCTTTGCTCCATTCTGAACAAACCCACGATCCTCAGTTACTCCGTATAAATCATGCCCTCTAGTCCATTCACCATCTTTGCTGCCCTCCTCTGGACACATTCTAATATTTTTATATCCTTATATTGTGGAGCCTCAAAACTGCACACGGTACTCAAGGTGAGGCCACATTGATGCTCAGTAGAGTGGGACAATAGCTTTTTTGGACTGGTCAGCTGTACTATGCATAATGGACTGCAAGATACAGTTGGCCTTTTCGGCTGCCAGGGCACATTGGTGACTCACATAGAACTTACCATCAACCAAAACCCCCAGGTCCCTTTCTACAGGGCTGCACTCCAGCCTGTTGTCTTCCAGTCTATATGTATGTCCGGGTTTATACCATCCCAGGTGCAGAATCCAGTGTTTGTCCTTGTTAAATTCCATATGGTTGATGGAATGGTGCTCTAATCTATCAAGATTTCTCTGTAAGGCCTCTCTACCTTTGCTACCTGAAGGCAGTAGTCATACCTGCAAGCATGCCCACCTTGTTTGAAGAACTCTTCAAACAAGTAGCTATGTTACAACAGAAGCTCAACTTGCAGCACAGTATCCAGGAATGTGAGCAGGAGATCAATATGTGGTATTGTACACTGTCCCAGGCTGAGTGACAGCCCGGCCTGAAGGCTGTGCAAGAGGAAGGTAAGCCTGAATTCAACCTCAAGCTGACTGACACAAGTAACCCACAAGATGAAGGAGCCTGGACCGTTGTTTCTGCTCAGGGCAGAAAGACCCTTACCCCTTTCCCTGAAGTGTCCTTACATAACAGATAGGATGCTCTGGGACTGGAGAATGAAGAGCACATGAGTAATGGACAGAATCCAGGAAAAGCTGACCATGCAAAGTTGATCCAACTACCCATCTGCATTAGAACCAGTGCCACCACAGAAGCATGTAAAGTGTTAGTAACTGCAGATTCCTTGCTGAGAGGCACCAAACCACACAGTTGCTGTCCAGACAGTTTTTCTAGGTAAGTTTGCTGCCTCCCAGGAGCTTGCATTCACAACATCACCGAGGAGCTGTCAAGCCTGCTGAACCCCACAAATTATCATTCGCTCCTATTATTCCATGTTTAATGTTTAATGACACTGTAACAAAGCAACTTAGAACCATCAAAAGAGACTTTATGTCACTCAGAGCAACATTTAAAGGATCAGGAGCATAGGTGCTATTCTCCATCCTCCTAGTCAGAGTAAGGGGATCAGGAAGGAGGAGACAAATTGAACAGGTGAATGCTTGGCTGTGTGGCTGGTGCAATACTCAAGATTTTGGTTTCTGTGATCATGGATCTACCTTTGAGAAGCTGGGTCTGTTGGGAGCTGACAGGATTCCCCCGACCAAGTGGGGCAAGAGGATCTTTGCCAACAAGCTTGCCAGACTTATAAGGGGAGCTTTAAACTAGACTTAGTGGGGGGAGGTTTGAGTAGCAGTGAAGAGCTAAGGGCTGCTGATATATTGGAAACCAATAGGAAACACCTGTGAAAAGTCTCAGAAGAATTAGGGCATGTTCCTCTAAAAAGGTAGAATTTCAATCCCCCTGACATCTGCTGGAAAAGGACCCCGGCAAGCTGGAAGCAGTCCAGAAATGCTTGGGAGTACATCAAGGATCATTTCTCAATCCAGTTGACAGCCCAACCGGAGAAGAAGCATTACTGGATCTTTGTTGCCAACACAGATGAGCTAATTGGAGAAGTCAAGGTTGGTGGCAGCCTGGGCTGCAGTTTAAGTGCGCACTGCATGCTTCCCATCATTGGAAGTGTTCAAGATCAGATTGGATGGGACTTTGAGCAACCTGATCCAGTGAAAGATGTCCCTGCCCATGGCAGGAGGGTTCAGCTAGATGATCTTTGAAGGTCCCTTCCAACCCAAACCATTCTGTGATTCTATGATTCTATGTACCTGGCAGTCCACTGGAGCCACAGCATCCAGAAAGGAAGGAAGGTAGGAAGGAAAGTGAGGAGGGAGGAAAGTGGGAAGGAAAGAGGGAGGAAGGTAGGAAGGAAGGAGGGCAGGAAGGAGGAAAAGAGGATTGAGACTGGAGGAATAAAGGAGTCTGCAATGGCACTTGAACATGCAGTGGTATATGCAATGATATCTGCATCTGGAATACATGTGCTTGTTTCTGTGCTGTGTACTTGTAATTGTATGTGTAATTATATATGTATCTGTAACTGTATCTGCAATTTTAATGGTAATGGCTTTTGTGACTGTACTTGTATCTATAATAGTATGTTTAATTTCTTCTTAATCTTTAATTGTGTTTGAAATAGTACACATTTTGTGCCTGTATTTACAATTGTATCTGCAATTGAGTGTATATGTGTCTGGAATGACATCAGGTTCTCTGATGGTATCTGTGACGGTACCAGTCTCTGTATTTGTGATGGTACCACAGAATCACAGAATGGTCAGAGGAGCTCCAGGGCCAGACTATAGCTGTGAGCTATATGAAATGAA
>JAHREF010049445.1:0-11935 GCA_033628625.1 Charadrius hiaticula | reverse complement strand
GGGGGGGTGCGTTTTCCTTGGAGCTTCTTGAGGCACCTCCCCAAAATCTCATCCCTCCTGCCCTCCAGCGGTTGTCGCTGCTCTGCTGTTTCATTAGAGGCTGTGGGTGCCCGTCCACCGGAGTTAAATCTCTGGATGCCGAGCGGCCACTGAGCCGCCCCGAGCCCCCGTCCCGCCCGAGATAAAGCCTCCGCAAACCGGAGCGGGACTCGGCAGCTTCTCCCCGGGAGAAGGAGCCACAGGGAATTGGTTGTGCTGTTCCCCGCCCGCCCTGAAATCCCCCTCTCCTTCCTCGGCAGGCTGCAAGCTCGCATTGCTCACAGAATCCAAGAGCTGGAAAACCTTCCTGGCTCCCTGGCCGGCGACCTGAGAACCAAAGCTACCATTGAACTTAAAGCACTGAGGCTGCTCAATTTTCAGCGACAGGTAAGTTCCTCGTTGGGGGAAATCTGGTTGAGCATCTCGCCGCATCCGGGAGCTGCGGGTGGCGTGGAACCGTGTGGCGTGACCTGTGGAATTAATTCCCTTTTAATTTTGGGTGTGGGTTTTTTTGTTTTTTTTTTTTTTTTTAACCCGCGTCTCTCCAAAAGCTGCGTCAGGAAGTTGTGGTGTGCATGAGGCGAGACACAGCCTTGGAAACGGCCCTCAACGCCAAGGCCTACAAGCGCAGCAAGCGGCAGTCCCTGCGCGAGGCTCGCATCACCGAGAAGCTGGAGAAGCAGCAGAAGATCGAGCAAGAACGGAAACGCAGGCAGAAGCACCAGGTCAGCCGCCTGCGGGGGAATTGGGTGGCTGGAGTTGGCCGGGCGGAAGTTTTGTAGGGAATTGCCTTTTTTTTAGGGGATTAGAGAAAGATCCTCTTTGGGCGAGGTGGCGGTTGTAGGTCCCTTCCAACCAAAATACTCTATTATAGAGTATATATTCTACAGTTCAAGAAGGGCGAGTGTGGGGTGCTGCGTCCGGGGAGGGATAACCCCCCCCAGGGGTACGGGTCAGGGGCTGACCTGCTGGAGAGCAGCTCTGGGGAAAGGGACCCGGGAGTCCCGGTGGCCAACGGGATGGCCACCAGCCAGCAACGGGCCCTGGTGGCCGAGGCGGCCAAGGGCATCCTGGGGGGCATCCAGAAGAGCGTGGCCAGCAGGTGGAGGGAGGTCATCCTCCCCCTCTGCTCTGCTCTGCTCTGCTCTGCCCCGGGGAGGCCACATCTGGAGCGCTGTGTCCAGTTCGGGGCTCCCCGCGTCAAGAAGGACCGGGAACTGCTGGAGAGGGTCCAGCAAAGGGCTGCGGAGACGATGAGGGCACCGGAGGAGAGGCTGAGGGACTCGGGGCTGTTGAGGCTGGAGAGGAGGAGACTGAGGGGGATCTTCTCCGGCCTGAAGGGAGGGTGCCGGGGGATGGGCAGGGTCTGTTCCCAGCGGTGCCCAGGGAGGGGACGAGAGGGAACGGGCACAACCGTGAGCGGAGGGAGTTCCACCTCACCCTGAGGAGGGCCTTCTCTGCTGTGAGGGTGGCAGAGCAGTGGCACGGGCTGCCCAGAGAGGTGGGGGAGTCTCCCCCTCTGGAGCCATCCCAAACCCGCCTGGACGCCGTCCTGTGCCGCTGCTGGAGGTGCCCCTGCTCTGGCGGGGGGGGGTTGACTAGATGAGCTCCAGAGGTCCCTTCCAGCCCCCACCAGTCTGCGATTCTCTAAGCGCACGAGTCCTGACGCTGCCGTTTGCCGTCCCGTTTCCCCGTAGGAATACCTCAACAGCATTCTCCAGCACGCTAAGGATTTCAAGGAATACCATCGCTCCGTCACGGGCAAAATCCAAAAGCTGACCAAGGCGGTGGCTACCTACCACGCCAACACGGAGCGCGAGCAGAAGAAGGAAAACGAGAGGATCGAGAAGGAGCGAATGCGCCGTTTGATGGTACGCGGTCCGTGATGAGCCGTTACGTGCTGAGGGTGAGGGCTCGTCTCGCCGAGCGGGGCGCTAACGAGACCTCCCTCTCCGTTAGGCGGAGGATGAGGAGGGGTACCGCAAGCTCATCGATCAGAAGAAGGACAAGCGCTTGGCCTACCTGCTGCAGCAGACGGACGAGTACGTCGCCAACCTGACGGAGCTGGTGCGGCAGCACAAGGCCGCGCAGGTGGCCAAGGAGAAGAAGAAGAAGAAGAAAAAGAAGGTGAGTGGGAAGCGACGCTTCGCCGGGAGCTGCAGGAACGTGTCTCCGCGGAGGGCGCTGGGTCGCTAACAACCACCTCCCTCCTCTTCCAGAAGGCAGAGAACGCCGAAGGGCAGACTCCGGCGATCGGACCAGATGGCGAAGTAAGCCCAATGATCTTATTTCGCGCCGTGCCAAGTAGGGTGGGAACCGTCAGCCGCGCGCTGGAGAGGCCCGTCACGATCCTCCCCGCTGCACCGCTGCCGCTGACGAGCTCTAACGCAGCCGGCGGCTTAATTGAGCCTTCCTAAAATAGAACCGGGGCGCGGATGGAAGGAGAGATGTCTCTGCCCGTCCTGCAGGGGAGCGGTTCTCTCGGGCGGGCTCCGTCCCGGCCGCAGGGGAGGGCGACTCGGCGCGTGGTTCCCTGCGTCCGAGCTCGGTCGGGTCGGCGTTGGTGTCGCCCGCGAGGGACGCGTAACTCTGCGCTGCGCCGGCGTCGGCCCCGCGCGTCGCTCCTCACGCGCTCGGCACTTCGCAAACCCCCTCGCGAGCAGAAGAGCTTCCGAGTGATGTCTCAAATTGTTCCTGTGCCACCGCGGTTTGGTGTTGGGACGTTCCTTCCCACTCAAAGATTCGTGATCGATTTCTTTTTTTTTGAAGCAAAACGTTGAATCCCATCAGCTTTCGAGCTTTGCCCGTCCTCTGCTGACACGGCAGTGAAAGCAGTCGGTCATTTCCTTCTTCCCCATGGTGGTCCTGGGGCGGGTTTGGCCGAAGCCGTAGATGTCGATGTAAACACAAGCTCTGTTTTGAGGCAAAAAAAACCCAAAATACTGACCCGCAGCCTGCCTTTGATCCCTCAGCCGCTGGACGAGACGAGCCAAATGAGCGACCTCCCTGTCAAAGTGATCCACGTGGAGAGCGGCAAGATCCTCACCGGCACCGACGCGCCGAAGGCCGGGCAGCTGGAAGCCTGGCTGGAGATGAACCCCGGGTGAGTCCCGGCGCGGCGGCGGTGGGACGTTTTCCCCCTTCCCCCCGTCCCTCTGTTCTGCGGCGACGCCGGAGCCCGGAGGGGAATGGGGAGCTCCGGCCGGAGCGGTGCCGTTGGGAGGACTGGGATCGATGTTCCCAACGGGATCGGTGGGGGAGGAAAGCGCTTGGACGGGTCCCCCCCCAAACCTCGGGAAGCAGCGGGGCTGCGGATCGGGAAGGAAAGATTTCATCGGCCTCCCAAAAGGAGGTGGGAAAGGCTCGGTGGGATGGCCCGGGTGGAGGCGCCGGGGCGCCTGCGCCGTCCCCAGGGCAGGCGGAAACTTGAACGGAGCGAGGGGAACGTATTTAAAAAATAAATTAAAAAAAAAAATAAAAAATTGATACGGATAACAAAATTGCGTTTTAACGCAAGGGTTAATAGAAGCGTGCCGCTTTCGTGCTGCGCGTCGAGTGCTGTTGGTAGCAGATTCGCAATTAAATATTAATATTTGTATTTAATTAGATATGAAGTAGCTCCGAGATCTGACAGTGAAGAAAGCGGGTCAGAAGAGGAGGAGGAGGTAAGGAGACGTGGCACCAGGCTCCCCGGCGCTTTCGTATTTTAAATATTTCTGAGAGAACCGGAGACGGCCCCGTGTACCACCCTGAGCTCGTCTCCGGGATCCCTTTTTCCAGCTGATCCGTGTCAGTCAGCTCAAATGAACGCATTTAGAATAAACCAAAAAAAAACTGTGTAAGGAAAGCGAGGAGACGGGCGAGCTCTGTTCGTTAGCGACCCGGGTTTCTTCCCAAATATTCCTCGTCTGGGTCTGGCGAGCTGCTGGGGCAGCGAGTGCGTCCCCTGGGGGTTTCGGCGCCGGTCCTTTGCCGTTGTTGCCCGTGGGCTCGGCCGCTCCTGAGCAGGTTTTGCCGCCGTTGCTGTTGTGTAAAGGAGAATAAGTGGCTTTGTGCTCAGTTGGGCGCGTTTTGTGTCTCCCGGCAGGAGGAGGAAGAGGAGCAGCCGCAGCCTGCTCAGCCCGCCCTGCCCGTGGAGGAGAAGAAGAAGATCCCCGATCCAGATAGTGACGACGTCTCGGAAGTGGACGCCAGACACATTATCGAGTGAGCCCTGCTTCTTACCTGGCGTGCCGTCCGCTCTTTCGGAGTCGGCTTTGAGCGAATCTCGTGTGTTTTGGGTCAACGGCGGGAAGTTCGGTGGGCAGCGTTTGCTCCGCTCCCAGCTGGGGGGAAAGCGGTCTTCCCGAAACGAGACCGAATTGGGCGCCCGGTGGGAAAATGAACCACCCTGGGATGGGTGGGGGTTCCCCAGGAGTTTTCTCCGAAGGGAATCGTCTGTCTTATCGCCAATTTTCCCCCTCCCCCGCCCCGCAGGAACGCTAAGCAAGACGTTGACGATGAATACGGGGTGTCGCAGGCGCTGGCGAGGGGCCTGCAGTCCTACTACGCCGTGGCCCACGCCGTCACCGAGCGGGTGGACAAGCAGTCCACGCTGATGGTCAACGGCGTCCTCAAGCAGTACCAGGTGAGGAGCTGCAGGAGGGAGCTCCTGCCGTGCCGTGCCACGCCGTGCCGCCCGGCGCTGCCCTACCGGGGCTTCTGCCGGCGCTGCCGGGAGGTTTGGGTGGGAGACACGGAGATTCGGGCTGTGCCGGGACGCTGCCGTGGGCAGAGCCGGCCCACCCGTCTGGCACGGGATAACGCCGCTTAAGACAAAGAACGGCAGCTCTCCGCCGGTGTCCGCCGCCCTGAGAGGCGAGGAACGCATGAACGCCTGCGTCTGGCTTTAAATAATTAAAATGAGATCGTTAATAGCGTAGAGGGAGCTCATCTGCCTACATGGAGGTGGGGCACGCGGGTCGTTAGCACAGCTGATACGCGACTCCTCCATCTCCAGTGGGTTTTTTTTCATCCCTCGACGCCTCTTTTTTTCCACCGTAGATCAAAGGTTTGGAGTGGCTGGTGTCGCTGTACAACAACAACCTGAACGGCATCCTGGCCGATGAAATGGGTCTGGGCAAAACCATCCAGACCATCGCTTTAATCACATACCTCATGGAGCACAAACGGATCAACGGACCCTTCCTCATTATAGTACCTCTCTCGTAAGTGCCGGTCTCTCTCCGGTCGTCACCCAGCGCGGGAGAACCCTCTGCGGTGCGGTTCCCCCTCCTGTGAGAGCTGCTTTTAACTTTTCTCTGTGTTGTTTTTTCTTTTTTTTCCCCCAGAACTCTGTCGAATTGGGCGTACGAGTTTGACAAATGGGCTCCTTCCGTGGTGAAGGTCTCGTACAAGGCAAGTACCGGCGTTAACTTCGCACGTGCCTCTCGGGCTCCTTCGGCCGCTGCTTTCGCGAGGATTCCTTGGTTGCCCCTTCGCCTTTTCCTCCTTCCGCTCTCACAGTATTTCTGTTATCCCAGGGGAGCCAGGACGCTTCCTGGTGCTAAATCCATGAAACGGTTTTTTTGATTCCTTAATGGTAGAAGGAATCCACCAGTCCGCGCAGATGTTCTCGCTGCCTTTCTGTCGCTGGCACAATCGTTCCCTGTGGATACCTACTCCCACCCCCTCTCTTCTCCTGGAAATGACGCTCTGGTTTAACGTTGCTGTTTGGAATTCCCTCGCCAGGGCTCTCCGGCGGCAAGACGGGCATTCGTACCTCAGCTCCGAAGCGGGAAATTCAATGTCTTGCTCACCACTTACGAATACATCATCAAAGACAAGCACATCCTGGCCAAGGTGAGTCCCGCTGGCGGCAGCTCGCCCGGCGGCGTTACGTGGGCTGCGGCGGGAGGAATTGCTCGTGGGCACCGTGCGGATGTCACCGAGAAATCCCCCCTCTTCAGTGAGATTTTTACCTCTGGAATCTCTCGTCATCACGTGGCGGGAGGTGAGGAGCTGCTGCTCACCCTCCGCAGCCCCGAGCTGACGTAACGGTCTCGTTTATTTTTGGCTGCGTATCCCGTGATACAGCAAATACCTTTTTTTTCCCCCCTTGTAATAAAGCAATTCACAGGACAACGAGTATTTATTAGAACTCCCACGGCGGCGGCGCTGCCCTTCCGCCCTAGCTGAGGGACGCGGGGGTTGTTCCATACTGAGCCAACTGCCGCGCGGTGAAGCTCAAACGCTGCTGCTTCTCCCCGGGTTGGAGAAGTTGTGCTGCCTCGAAAGCAGCCGGACGACGCGCCGGGTCACGGCCCCGGGTTTAACGGGTTTAATCTCCGCGCAGAACCGGTTCTGCAGCACCTCGGGGACCGGCGGCCGCCCGGCGCGTGAGAGGCGTTGAAGCTGATGTGTCTCAGCTCGGCGCGGCTTCTTCTCTTTGTACCGCGGAGACTTAAACGCGGTTTAATTTACGAACGGCCGAAAAGCTCAAGAAACACTGAAATTCCCCAGAGCTGGCGTCAGTCTCCCCCGGCTGTTTGGCAGTCGCTCTCTGCCTTCCTCCCCGCTCCTTCCGTCTCCGTCTCAGCCAGCGACGCAAAGCGCTGCCGACGGGAGCGTTTCCCCCCGCAGGACCTTGGGAGAGCTCCGGGCGGTTTTCCACGGTCCCGTCTGGCTTCCCTCTCTGCGGGATGCCTCCGCTGTCGGTGGGATCGTCCGGTCGTAGCCGGAGCTCGGCGAAGGCGCTGCGGCGCAGAGAACCGCTCTCCCTTTTGCCCACGCCGCCTTTCTCCTTCCCGCAGATCCGCTGGAAGTACATGATCGTGGATGAGGGCCACCGGATGAAGAACCACCACTGCAAGCTCACCCAGGTCCTCAACACCCACTACGTGGCCCCGCGCCGCCTGCTGCTGACGGGAACCCCCCTGCAGAACAAGCTGCCCGAGCTGTGGGCGCTGCTCAATTTCCTCCTGCCCACCATCTTCAAGAGCTGTAGCACGTTCGAGCAGTGGTTTAACGCTCCTTTCGCCATGACGGGTGAAAAGGTACGGCAGGAAACCGGGCTGGGGGCTGCTGCGGGGTCGGGGCCGCCGTCGGGCGCGTTGGGTCGCTCGTGTCTGTAAACGCCGGCAAAAAAAAAAAACTCCTCTTAATTTCCGCACCCGCGGTGCGGAGTGCCGTCCTGTAAAGCGTCATTCCTTTGGGATGGGTTTTAGTGGCGGACCGGGTAATCCGGAGGGTTAATTGAGTACTGGAAATGAGGTGAAGGGTTCTCCCGACGCCGAGATATCTGTGCGCCGGCGGGAGAAGCCGGCTGAGCTGCCGCTGGTGTGGTTCTCGGGCGGTGAAGGTGCCGCCGGTGCCGCCGTTAATGGCTCTGGAGCTGTTTGAAGCGACTCCCGTTGAATCGCAGCAGCTGAGCTTCTGCCGAGCGGGTTATCGGGCGGCCGCGAGGGAAGATAAATGAGCCGAACTTACCAAAAAAAAAAAAAAAATCAGTGCAGAAACCTCAGATTGCCGCGATTCCATCAAAGAGGTTTCCCACCTCCCGCGGAGGGAGACGTCGGTCGCCGTGCTTTACCCCGACCCTGGGAATCTCCCCGCCGCCGCCGGGCGATGCTGAGGGAGGGAACTTCCCCGGCGTTAACGGTTCCCTTTCCCGGCGCCGCAGGTGGACCTGAACGAAGAAGAAACCATCCTGATCATTCGGCGCCTGCACAAAGTGCTGCGCCCCTTCCTGCTGCGGAGGCTGAAGAAGGAAGTAGAAGCGCAACTGCCCGAGAAGGTAACGGCCGGGAGAAACCGTCCCGCTCTTCCCCCACTCTCGGTGCGTCCGTGGAGCGTCGTTCCCGCTCCCCGCAGCCACGCTTGGGGCGATTCCTCGGAGCGCTCGGGGCTTCGGGAGCCGGGGGGGTGGTTGGTGCCACCCTCCAGGGAGATCCGGCGCCTGGAGGGGGTTTGGTTTTGGGGGCGCTGCCTCGCGTCGCCTCGGGGGTTCACCTCTCCCCGCTCCTCCTTGCAGGTGGAGTACGTGATCAAATGCGACATGTCGGCGCTGCAGAGGGTCCTCTACAGGCACATGCAGGCCAAGGGGGTGCTGCTGACCGACGGCTCCGAGAAGGACAAAAAGGTCTGTCTTTTTGTCAGCCGCCAAAGTCCTGGCTTTTGGCCGATTCCTCCAGTGAGGGTGGAAACGCCCCCGGGGATGGGGGTGGCTGTTCTTTCCCCAGTTGTGGCGTCAACAGATGGAGCGAAAACCCCTTTTATAAGTAAAAATAATAAATAAATAATAAAAAAAAAAAAAGCGGGTGGGAGCAGAGGGCTCCGGTGGACGGCTGCTGGGGCGAGCCCGGGGTGAAGCCCTCCTGCGTCCACGTAACCTGCGCGTAACCCCCGCGGCTGCCGGGGAAACCCACCGGGGCCACCAACGCGCTTTCCCAAAGCCATCAGACAGTCAAATGGCAATTAATCGAAAGAGGGGGAAGGGGAAAAAAAAAAAAAAAAAAAAAAAAAAAGAAATTAAAAAGACACTTGGGTCTGGACTAAAAGCTGGAGGTGAAAAATTCTGCATTCTTCAGCTCCGCTCCAACCCCCTTCTTCAGCCGTGAGCTCCTCGAGGGGACTTTAACGTCTGTTTTAAAGCCTTCAACTTGGTCCCGCGGGGGCTGGGGAGAGCCGGGCTGCCCACCCAGCGCGTCCCGCGCCGCCAGACACCGCTCCGGGCAGATGCGGGGCAGCGCTGAAGCCTCGGGGCTGCGAATTGCCGGCTAAAGAAATACTCCCGGAATATTCCTGGCCGGCGCCTGGATGGCTGTGGCAGTGGGTACGCTTAAATTCGCATCTCTCATCTCTCCTCTCCCCGGCGCAGGGTAAAGGCGGTACGAAAACCTTAATGAACACCATCATGCAGCTGCGGAAGATCTGTAACCACCCCTACATGTTTCAGCACATCGAGGTAACGTGGGCGCTCTCCGGAAAGGTGGAAAAACTTTTCGGTCCCTCTCCTAAACGGAGGGAGAAGAGAGCAAACGGCTCTTGGCCGCGGCCGCGGCACGCACCCGGCGCTAACCGCCCGGCTGTTCGGCGAGCAGAGCCTCAGCCCCGCAGCGCGCGCGCGCTGTGCCGGTCAGGCTTCCTCCGAAACGCTCCTCTTTGCCCCCCAAAACGGTCCGAAATCCGCTCAAGTGAAGCAATATTGCCTAAAAAGAGCGAGAGGGGCCGTACGCGTTCAGGCCCGTCTCTTCGGACGCAAACTCTGCGCCTCGGCAGCAGCGGTTAAAATCGCTCCGTTCCTCCGGCTGCTTCCCGAGGTCCGTCGGGAGCGTCGCCGCTTGCCCAAAACCGGTTCTTTTTTGGGGAAGTTCCGGGACTCTGTTGGATTTATTTGGGCGCGAGGAGCGCTCCTGACGTCGTCTCTCTCTCTGCCTTGCAGGAATCCTTTTCCGAGCACCTGGGGTTCACGGGCGGCATCGTGCAAGGGTGAGTGGGGGCCACGGGCTGAACATCAGGAAAGGGTTTTTCACAGGAGGAGGGGTCGGGCGTTGGCACCGGCTGCCCGGGGAGGTGGTGGAGTCGCCGTCTCACCATCCCGGGATGCGTTTAAGGGCCGTTTAGATGTGGTGTTGGGGGATGATACGGTGTAGGGGAGAACTTTGCAGCAGAGTGGGGCGGATGGGTGGACTCGATGGTCCCGAGGGACCCAGGCAATTCCACGATTTCGGAGCCGTAACGAGCGGGGATGGTCGTGGCTTTTCCCGGTTTATCGGTGCGCGTCAAACGAGCCGGCGCCACCGCAGCGAGCGCTGACAACCCTGATGAGAGGGAGACGCTGCCTTTTTTTAGCCTCTTCATCCTTTTTTCCCCCTCTTCTTTTCCCTGCCAGGCTGGATTTGTACCGCGCCTCGGGCAAATTTGAGCTCCTGGACAGAATTCTCCCCAAACTGCGAGCCACCAACCACAAGGTGCTGCTCTTCTGCCAGATGACCTCCCTCATGACCATCATGGAAGATTATTTTGCTTATCGCGGATTCAAATACCTCAGGCTGGACGGTGAGTGCCTCTGGGGGCGGGGACGGCAGCCGCCCCGCTCTCGCTCGCTCGCTCACGGCGCGGATAAACCCCTCGCGCGGCGCCGCGCAGTGAGGTAAGCGCCGCGCCGCCGCCGGGGTCGCCTTCCCCGGGGTGTCTCGCAAGGGAGAGGCGCCCGAAGCAAACGGCCGCGTCGTAAAGCAATTAACCCCGTGCGCAGGATGCGGCTTAACGCAATAAACCTTGCCGGATGCGGGTTAACGCAATAAATCCTGCAGGATGCAGGATGAAAGGTGTAAAGTGCGGCCTTGGACTTTATCCGTTACCGTCGGCTGCTGCTTCAGCTACACTTCTCGGGGTTTTTTTTTTTTTTAAATTCGCCTCATCTCCTCTTTGATTCTGCGACCCCGGAGGAGGCTGCTCAGGGCCAGGTGGCCTCGTAACGTTATTAACACAATGTAAATGTAAATTAATTAGTTGGAATCCAGGTTTAAGGCAGAGGGCGCGCGGCTTAGTGCGCGCGCGGGATCTAATGGAGTAGAAAAGCAAAGCCAATTCACCGCTTGGGGGGGGGAATAAACCGCCGAATCCCCGCAAAGATGCCGGCGAAGCCGTGGGGCTGCCGAAACCCGTGCAGACCCGAACCCTCTTTGCCAGCGAAGAGCGGTGCCAAATCTTGAACCGATCGACCTTCCGAGAAAAGCCTTAAGCTGCGGAGAAGGCGAGGTGGGGGAGGAGCCGACGCCGGGAGTTGAACCAAAGCGTCTCCCGTGCATCGGGTCTGGCGGAGCTGTCGGCTCCTTCGGTCGCAGCGTTTTAACCGCTTCCAGCACCGCGGCGGCTGTTAACGTGCCGCCGTGCTCCCGGCCCTTCCCGCTCAGTAAATCACCCTGCACGTCCCTTCCCCGGCGCCGACCGTCACCGCCGCGCGGCACAGCCGGTGCCGATGTTTTTGCCGGCATCGCCCGCCGCGAGCATCTCTACCCCTTCCCTGCCGCGGGGTGACCCCCCTCGCTGGTCGGAGCCCTTCGGTGGCGCACACCTTCGTTCTCTTAACGAGAGCGGCAGGAGGATGGTGTTTGGGGAGGACGGGCCGGGAGAGATTCCCTCGCCTATCGCCGCGGCCGCCGGTCCCCAACATACCCAACGCCGCCTTAAAACCGTCGGCGCTACGGCTCTCCTGAGCTCTGCGAGGTCTTCCCACCCGCCGGGGACAGCCCCGAGGCCGACCAGCGCCGGCGGCGCCCGCCCGCTCTGCAGCCGTCCCTCTCTCCTGTTTTGCCCCTTTTTCTCAAGTCTTTCTCCCCAACGCAGCCGCACGCCCACCCCCCGCCGCGAGGTCCTCTCCCGGCACAGCCGTCGCGCTCTCCCTCTCCCCGCTCGGAGCCCCTCGTGGCGGCGCCTCCGGTGCTTCTCGGGAGCCGCGGCGCTCCCCGCGGAGGGTGGGCGTCCGCCGCCACCGCGCCCCACCGCATCCCGGCGCCTGCGGGGCAGGAGTTGACCCTTCCTCTCTGTTTTTAGGAACCACTAAAGCGGAAGACCGGGGCATGTTGTTAAAGACTTTCAACGAGCCGGGCTCCGAGTATTTCATTTTTTTGCTGAGCACTCGTGCTGGCGGGCTGGGGCTGAACCTCCAGTCTGCCGATACCGTGATTATCTTTGACAGCGACTGGAACCCTCACCAGGTAAAAAAAACACACAAACGAAACAACGACACAAACCGCAAAGAATGAAAAAAAAAAAAATAAATCGACCGAACCAAAAAATAAATAAAAAAAATAAATCGACCGAACCAAAAAATAAATAAAAAAAAATAAATCGACCGAACCAAAAAATAAATAAAAAAAAAAAATCAACCGAACCAAAAAATAAATAAAAA
>JAHREF010049444.1:0-20907 GCA_033628625.1 Charadrius hiaticula | reverse complement strand
GGGCAGGAGGATGGTGCAGAGCCCGCCCGCACGGCAGCCCCGCCGCCTCTGAGCCCCGCCGCCGCCTCCGGGCCTCCACCCGCCCGGCCCGGGGGCCTCTCCCCCCCTTCCCCCCGCTTCGGGCGCCGGTAAGATGGGGACGGGGGTGGCTGAGGGGACTCGCGGCCTCCCCTGCCGCGCCGCGCCGTGCCGGGGGACCGCGGGCCCGGTGGATGTGGGGTCGCCTCCACCCCGGGAGGGTCCCGGCGGGGGCAGCTGCGGGCCTGAGCGGCGGGATCCCGCCGGAGCGGGGCGCGGGGTTGCTCCGGGGGCGGGTGTGTGAGGAAGGGCGGGAGCCGGTGCCGGACCCTCGGGCCCCGCTGGCGGGGGTGGGGGCGGCGGAGCGGAGCGGAGGAGTCGGGCGCGTCCCTTCGCCGCCGCAGAGCTCCGCGTCCAGTGCGGGTGTGCGCGGGTCGGCGCGATAAACGCCGGGATCGGGCCGGGCTGGTGCGTTTCAGCATTTATTTTTACTTTATTTTACTATTTTCAGCGTTTATTTCCTTTACTTAAAAAAATACATATTTTTTTAAAGGTTGTTAGGTTGTACTTCGTGTCGTGTGGCATCGTACCAGGAAAAAATAGTAAGAAAGAGTAATTCCGGTAGCGCTAAAAATATTTCCGTTTCAAACCAGGTTTGTGATTAGCGATTCCTCCGTTGGTTTGTGGGTTTTTTTTTTTTGCAATTCCCCACAAAGCCATGTTTTAGCCTCTTTTACTTTTTTTGATTTAGCTCACGTCTAAGGACGTTACGATGCTTTTAATAATACAATTTCGGGTGCATCGTGCCTGGAACAGGGCTGCTGGGTACCCCAGGTGGAACTTGCACAGTGTATGGTAATCGCCGATACGGCCACCTTGGGAAACATTTCTGCCTGGTGAGGGACAGGAGAGATGACAGCACAGCTTCTCCTTTCCCCTTTCCCTTTGTTTGCTTTTTAAGGGCTTGTCTTCTCCGGGGAAATTTATTTGCGTGATTAGCTCTAATATAATTATACGGATAAATTTGCCCTGTTAGACAAACTTGGAGTCTAGATAAGAATTCATTAAGGATTGCTCTCCACATCCTCATGGAACTTCTGAGAAGTTTTGCAGTTGGAAGTGTATCGTGAGATGAGAGCCTGTCGTGGCTGGGCCTTTTGTGGTAAATCATCAGCGCGTTTTTGTAAACGGTTGAGTTATAGGAAATGCGTACTCATCCTTTTGGCTTCTAGGTTGGACGTACGAAACAGTTGTAGGTTTATCCCGTCAGCCACCGCCCCTTCCATCCACCTGATTTCCCCCCGGGTCTGTGGGACCAAGCCCGTGGGTCCGGTCCAGCTCCTGGTCAGCAGGTGTCCGCAGGACTGAGGACAACTTCTGTGGGCAAACTGAGCAGAGATAATATTGAATTGTGCCCCCGAGACTGAATGCTCTTCCACGCTAGATTTAGTGCCATCAAAGAGGACTAAGACCTCAGTAGCTTTGTTACTTCCCGTAATTTGAGGAGTGGCTCAGGGCGGGTGGAATGTGATTCTTCTTTCCCACTTGAAAGACAAGAACTTGAAACGCCGCTCAATAGGACAAAATAGCCAGTGTGTGCTCTGTCCGTGGAGAGGAGCGTCCGAGGGCAGGGACAGACAGACCAACCTCCGTCTCCTCTGCGTGAGCCGGGTGCCCCCGGCGAGAGGTGGGAGACTGTCACCTCCGTCACCCCTGGGCGGATGGTGTGCCACAGGAGTGCAGCTCCCCCCCAAACACAGCATTCCTGCAGAGCTCTTAGCTGTGATCATCTTTTTCTTTTTTTTTTTTATTAAATACTATAAATTTCGTAGAAATAAAGCTGGTTTATGAAATGAGACCCAGACTAAGTATTCATGAAGCTCGTTGGTGTCAGAATTCTGTGGCTTTTCCCAAATCTCCCCTTGCCAACAGCGTGGCTGTGGCGGGAGTCTCCTTTTTTTGAGAAGACGGTTCTGACCTGTGAATAAAGCTGATTGCCAGGACTCGGAACTCCTGGGTTTGGGTTTGGAAGAAAACTTGGTATGCCCTGGCATGTCAGGTTTTGTTAATTATCTGTCTGTAAAACACAGACTGTACTTACCTATGGGAGTTTGAAAGTGTTATTTCTTTTCACCAGTGGGGGTGAAGCATACAGACGTGGTAATATTACTGCCGTATCCTTCATATTTCAGCTAGTGCCAAAGTCCCTTCTTTCAGTCATTTTTGCTGCTGTTTGCGTTCTCTCCTTCGCTAGTGGCCACTGGCTGTTTTCCTGCTTCTCTCACACAGCCGGTGTTACCTTCTCTCCACATCCAGAACTCTTATTTTGCCATCTTCTCCAAAGCTGCCATTTCCTCAACTTGTCAGTCATTTTCTGCTTGTGATTCAAGCTGTGTATCCGTCTGCGTCTCTGTCGCCTTACAGTCGTCAGTACAAGCAACAGTTCTCATTGCAAACAGTCTGAAATGCCTTTTTCAGGCATTTTTCTGTACTTATGCTGCTGAGTTCTGTACCACGTTCCTGAATGAAGTCAACAATTAACCTTAAATTGCTCACTAAACCAGTTTCTGATGATTAAACTGTTACCGAGACTTTATGCTTCTTGAATAAAGCCTTTCTGTAAACTGCATTTGTTTGCGTGTTGTCAGTACGGTACACACAGAATTTGATTTCTCATGGAACTTGGAGAGATCCTATAAAATGTAATCATTTTACTTTTGCCTTCCTCTCCCAGGTTCTCATGCTAAGCAGCAGTTACCAGAATAGCATTTCTTTAGTACAACTTCAAAGTCCTTGAGCCTAATATTGTATGTTTTATTGGAGTCCGTATGACTGAGATTATGATAAGTCATGTTGTAAGTCATGACTTTGACTTGTAAAAGTTGGAAGGTTTTAAAAATGCCCGAGCCAGAAGTCTTGCATATGAAAGTGTACTCTTTCCCATGGCACAGGCTCACTTGGCGAACAGGGCTGCCTTTTTAAAGTTTGGCAGCAAAATGTCTATTTTCAACCAGAGGTTAGGTTTATTTTTGTTTTACAGCTGCGTATATTTTAAATTATGTTTTTCATTTTTAATGAAACTCAGAATTTGGGGTTCATTGAACCAGTGAAAAAGCTTTCCTCGCATCATTTATGTTTCTTGGCTTATAACTTTTCTACCCCTTTCTGCTTCTTAGTTTTTTTTAAAACTCTCAGCATTTAAAAAAAAAAAGTATTTGGAACTTGTTTGCGTTTGTCTGTTTCTGCATAAATTTTTCTTTTAGTGGTAAATTAAAATCAACTGTGCTGTTCCAGGAGCATCAGCTGACACACTGCCCAGGTGCTTGTGTTAAATCCACCCCAGATGCTTTGAACTACAACACATGTTTTTTGGGAAGGGCTGTTAAGTATCTGGAAACTTTGCGTACACAGATTGAGTAATGTCTGATCCACAAATTTTCCTTTTTTTTTTTTTTTAACTCCTGCTTTTTATTGTAAGTTTTCTGTCTTTAACAAGAGTTATAGTCAAGAACTTGGGTGTTTGAAATTCAGTATCAATTTGATCTTTAGAATTCACTACAACTCTGACCAAATTACTTCCCTTCCTTGGCTTTGTTTTATGGGTAGAACTGAAACGTTTGCTGTTTATGTAGCTCTTGGGGATATTGAAATGCTTCATTATGCTTTGAAAAGCATTTTGAGAGGGGAAAAGAAACGTTTCGTACAAGTATGAAGCATTTTGCTTCGTTCTGTTCTTCCAAGTCCCCGGGCTCTCAGGCTTTCGTTAATAATCTGCCTCCTGACTGACTCCGTTATCAGAGTAACGTGAGGAAAGAAGCTCCTTTTCAGCAGGTGATGTTCGTGCTCTCAGTCTGTGCTGTACAGCGTCTTCTGTCTGTGCTTTGCCTGTGCAAAGGGCCAGGCCATTTTCCTGCCATGCTTTCTGCTCCCAGGCTCTGGGAAAATGTTTTGGTTTTCATCAATAAACATATTTACGGGATAAAATAGCTCAGAAAACTGCGATAAGCCGCTGACTGGTTTGAGCCGATTCGCTGTTATCTCCCACTTGGGTGCTTTCTCCTGGAGCAGTCTTGGGGGAGGCGATGTGTTTGTGCACATCTGGCTGCTCATCTTTTGCTTATATTTGCTTGCAGTGGATTGAAGGATCCTCGGTGATATTTTCATCAACTTTCTTCCTCTCCAAGTCTCGATTACTTCTCGTCCCCTACTTTTTGAAGAGGACTGGTGGCGTTTACTATGAGTCTGTTTACTTTTGTTGTTTTGGTTTTTTTTTAACACTGAAGGACAGGAGAAGGGGAAGAGGATCAGCTGGACAGAAAATGTGCTCTGTTCCGGAGGATTCCCCTCCCTCCCTCCTTCCCTTCCCCTCGGAGTCAGCCCTGCCTGCCCTTCTGCTGCTGACAGGTTTCAGGCTCTGCAATTTCACGCCGCGGGGTCTTGATCTGCTTCTTAAAAAGAGGGACTGAAACCGCTGCAGATACTGGCACCTCTTTGTTTCCGCAGCTATCAGTATGGTAAAGTAAGTCTTCCTATAAAATTAGTAGGAAACCCCACTTTTCCTCCTCCCAACTGCGTGTTTTATGATAAGAGTATTATGTTGTGAAATTCTAACAAAGATTTAAAGAAAAAAAAAAAGTATCTTGATTTGCATTCCCCAATTCCTCAAAGAAACTGACTGTAAAAGAGGTGATAGTTTATGCAGTATAAATGAATAGTTCATTTCAGGGCATAAAAGGGCAGCTTTCTGATGAGATCAGAAACTTCTGTTTCATTTTTCTCCTGTTTTCTTTCTTTTAAAAGAAAGGAGAGGGAGATAATAATTGCTGCTGCTCAGAGAACCAGCAGAGGGTTTATCAAATGAGCCCTAGACTTAAGTCTTAAAGTGAGGTTACTTTCGCTAGTTCCATTCCATAGGCTGGTGATATTAGATTAGAGATCTAGATGTTCTTATTAATTAGTCTTTACAAAGCTTTGACAGACGGTTTTGAATATTCTGAACTTTAATAAGCAGCTTCACAGTAAACACAACCATGATCTATTTTGCTTTGCTATTTTAGTGTTTCAGGTGTTAGACATCAAGTTCGGCTTGAGGAGAAGAAAACCAAGTTAAAGATATTTTTGGTACCTGCTACTGTTTACTGTTCTTAAATGAGAGGCACTTTAGTTTGAGATCAACGCCATTTCTTTGTTTGTGTGTTATTTATGGATGGTTTGCTAGGAAAATCACAGTTCGGTTGATTTGTGTTTATGAGTGTTTTTCTGGCACGCAACATTATTTTCATTCAAAGCGGTTAACCCTGATGTGACCCATTTCCTAACCCACTTTGTACTGTAGTAATGGGGCATCTTTGAAAACATAATTGATTTATAAATAAACTGAACTGCACAGTTAAGATTAAACGCTATTATGTGCAATAAGAGGTTCGGGCATAGAAAACATGCGAGATCTTAATGGAGTGCTGTTGGGATGGGTTGGCGCTGGCCTGCTGCCCTTCTTGTCTACCCACAATTTTCTTCCTTATGATATTTCAGTGGGGTTTTTTTTTGTTATTTAACACCAGCCCAATTTTTTTTTTCCTCTAGACTGTGACTATCTTACGTGCACAACAAGAAGGGGGAATATTTGTAAGGAAATTACAAGATTTTTAAGCTTTCTGGTGGAAAGATTGTAGTCAATGTTATGGCAAGAAACATGTAAAAATTATGTCAGGTGTTTACTTGAAACTTTAAATTTTTAAATTTTATTTTTCCTTTTGGCAACTGCAGTTTTAATACCTGCTTTACTGCAGCAGGCATTTTTGTTGTTGTTGTTAGGAATTCAGTTCCTTTGATATTAAGCCCTGAAATGGGATTTTAATCTGCTGTGACTCATTCTATTGACTTTTTGGACTTTGCAATAGACTTCAGGATTTTCCTCATTTGTAATTTATTCTTGAAAAACTCACAGGTCTATTTCGGAAGTTACCTTTTCTATACCCTTTCATATACAAATAAAGAGGAATTAAAAGTGTTGCTGCTTTGAGGTTACTGTATTCAGTCTGGAGCTATTGTGGAGGAAGACTCCCCTAAATTGTAGAATAAGTGGCTATTTTCCTCGCTTTTTAGATGGTTACCCAATTCTGTGTTTGCCAGGGACTCGGACGTATTAACTCTTGTGTATTTCCATCCTTTATCATTTTTCTCTTTTTAACTGTGTAACAGAATTTCTGGGGTTCGTAGGGCCTGATGGAAGAGCACAATATCTCTCCAGTGCTCGTGGAGCATTTCCCGATGAGGACCGTCAGCTGTAACTCTGCCCGAACGCGGCGTTTTGTCTTGACGTATACACCTCAATACCGAGCAATTACTTTGGAGCTGGTGGCCAATGTTCCAGGCTGGCAGTTTTCATTCTTCCCGTTGCGCTTGAGCTACTTGTTAGGCTGACTGCGGCGATTTTTATTGCCCAAGTATTAAAAGGCTTAGCCGGAGCGGAGGGAGGCAGGCGGCGGTTATTAGAGCCGCTTTCTAAATTATTTATTTAGCTAAAAAGTGAAATCTGATCTTGCTTTCCTGACCTGCCAGGAGGTAATAGCGTTCGGTTTCTTTTTTTAACTGTGTGAAAAAGAAGTAAAAGTTTGAATTATATCCTTTAGGTTATTCATTTAAGCAGGGGAAGTTGTTAGTTACGATCAGAGCTGGTAGAAGAACAGCGTTTGTGTTGTGTTTCTCACAGGTCCTGACAGAAAGGAGGGGTTGAAGTGTGTGGACCATTAACCGAACCCCTAAAATCTAGTGGGAAGATCTGTTTCGATCTGTGTGCACTGATCTGTTTCGCAAGTTCTTTGATAACTATTTTATTTCATAAAAAACCTGGTAGTTCTTCAGGCAGCAGCGTGGAAACATTCTTCTTAGTTCTGGTTTGCACTAACCGTGTCCAATTGCTATTTTCATGTCAGCTCTAGTATTGAAATCCACAGTTGTTCCCTTTCCTCTCATAAACGCTCAAAAGGCATATTACACTTCGGAAATTGCAGCTTATAGCATTTTCTAATTGCTTTCAAAGCCGCTGAGTTATGGGAGCATATTAAGCAACTGGCACTTCAAAGCTGGTGATCTCTTACATAAAAATATTAGCCCAAATATTTTTATATGTATGCTTTTCAGCGCATCCAGTTTTATGGCTGATTTTAGACCCTGCGGTAAACAAGCATGCTAATGGAGCTGTTGGACGCCCCTTTAAAAAGGGATCACAGCACTGTATATGCTGTGGGTGACATTCAGCTTTGATTAAATGCTGTAATAAAGCCTGCATCTGTGGTGTTGTTTTCAAAAGGAAATTCAGAAGGGAACAGCTGAATACAACTCTGCTTTTGGTTTATCTTTTGATCGTTTTCCATCTCAACGTGTGTCTCCAATGTTTCTAGATGGAGCGTTTGGGATTTTTAACTAGGGCTCATTTAAGAAATTTGCTGCCAGTGACAAGGTAGGAGGCAGAACGTACAGGAGTGCGGATCACACCCAGCATGACCCTCACCAACCCCAGCTCTCCCTTTCCCTCTCTCTCCTGCCTTCTCCTGACACCTTCACTGGCCTGTTTGGCCAGAGCACAGCTGGTCTGGGACAAAGACAGAAGTTTTGGTATGGTGCACATTTATGGTCACCTCTTCTTTCCTCTCTTCTCCTTCTCTCCATCCTTTCTCTGCGCTGCGCTTCTCACTCTCGGACACGCTCTGTATTTTTGTAAAGAGGTGTTTGCAGCACCCAGTTGTTCTTGCTGATAAAAAAAGTTGCTGGCTTTCCTGGGCTTCGCAGCGTGGATGAAAATTGGTTGATGGTGCAAAATAGTAAACCTAGGAGAGGAGCTTGTGCTCTGGAGCGAGCACTGTTTCAGCAGATTTCACCCAGGAGAGCAAGTAGGTGTGTGGGGAGGAGACGGGGGAAGTCAGCATGCACAGCACGGTGGTGTGGCCACAGGGCCTCGGGTCTCTTCTCAGAGAGTTGAATTTTCCCCTCTCTGAGGCAGTTTTCCAGGTTTTGTCAATATTCCTTCTGTTATTCTTAACAGAAGCATTTCTGCCCGTACAATCTCGAGTATACACAAGAAAGTTGTGATCGCTGTACATTGTGGGATCTGGAAAAGACTTTGTCTGACAGCTTGTCCTTTTCCCTTCTCTTGCTTTCTCTTCAATCAATAGATCAGATCAAAGATCACTCTCCCCTGCCCTCTTTCTCGAAACCTGTCCTTCTCTCTTCCTCAGACTTCCCACTCTTCAGCCGTGCTACATCTGGATTGTAGATGCTTTAACATGCTTTTAATAAGAGCCAACAAGAACCACCCAGACCTGCAGGGAGCAGAGTCCCTGACTTAATTAAATGTTATCAGATCTGTATGAATGCTCAAACATTACCCGTTGCAGTCCTGAATTCTTTAGATGCCCGTCCTGAAGTTTGCCTTTTCCTACGAATGTTGGGGATAAGCAACACATTGCTAGCAACAGTTAACTGCCTTTGCAGTTTCGCTGGGGTTAAAAGCCTTTGCAACCAGGATTTTAGGTAAGACAAAGATAAGAGGTTTGCTTGAAGCTCCTTCCTTGTAGCGCTTCTGAAGTAGATGCCGCCAGGCTGCCCTTTAACACCGGGCTGTTTGCTTTTCCTTGTGAGTGGAGGTGGGGAAGCCGATACAGTGAACTCAGGTTGAGTCTTTCTGCTCTGCACACGAAAATTCAGAAGGAGAATCAGACAAAATATTATATTTTGGACAAAAATTAATGATTCGGTACATCTCCTCAGCACGTGTATGGTCCTCTCTCTGTTTACAGAGTAGCAAAAGTTCTCTAGGTCCTGCAAGACTCAAAAAAAGAAGGGAGTTGTCCGGTCTCCCCCCTAACGTGGTTATTAGGTGTTTCTGACCACAGGATTCTTGATGCAGAAGCCTAAAATGATGTAGGCTGCTTTTTGGATCCCATTTTGACGGTCTGGTCCTTTGGGGCTAAGGATGGGGTAAAGGGGGAGCTTTAAGGTTTCAGGCTCAGTTTTGACAGTATATGCAAGGATGTACAAAGTCTGATCTGTGGGCTGCGTAACAACTCCATCAAATATTACTGGAATTAAAAGTGTAGCAGTGTATATCCTGCCTTGGTATTTGGGGAAATAAAAGAACTGGTTTTATTGCTTATCGGTGACATTTGGCTGTGCTAGAAGTTGTCCTCATTTCTTAAAATCTGTTCCTAGCTGCCAATTTCAGGCTCTGAGAAGGTGAAGTCAAGCGTGTTTTGAGGTGTGCCTAATTTCGGGCGTACTGAGTCTGTGTTCAATGAACAGTACAGTCATATAATTGAATCTCATTTTAGTATATAATTCCATTTTTTTGGTCAAACTTTTGTCTTATGTGATCTACCAGCCCGCACCCTGTAACACACACAGCCCAGTCACTGTTGTGATATTCTTTGTTTTCAGGTGAACAATCAGAATAATGTTCAACATAAACCTGTTGGAGAACCTGAAGGTTTACATCAGCAGTCGACCTCCGCTTGTGGTCTTTATGATCAGTGTAAGCGCTATGGCAATAGCTTTTCTGACACTGGGTTATTTCTTCAAAATCAAGGAGATCAAGTCACCAGAAATGACAGAGGTAGGTACAAAAAGTTCTTGAGCTAAACAGTGGGAATACTAATTTGAAAAACATGCCCAAAACTAATGAGTTGTGTTTGGTGTCGTGTCCCCCCCGCAAGAACACTCTCATGGAAGTGTGCAGAGTCTTCTGTGAGATTTTCTTCATTTATACTTGCCTCTAATTTCATAAGGAAAGAGGCTATTGGTATGAATGTTTGAATAATCTTGTTTTTATTTTGAGGATGAGGCCGAATCATCTGACACAGATCTTCCCTACTATGGCTAGAAGCTTTTCTTTTCCTTTCTCTGTTGTGTCAGCTAGCTTGTTTGTGAAACTTACCTAGTAATACTATTCTGTAACGAGGGAAACCCTGCTAGAAACCGCTCATACCCTGAGCGTGGTGAGAACGGACCAAGTAAGTACATTGTAGTTTAAAGGAGGATATTCTGCCGCTGTGCTGAGCAGCGGTCAGGTGGTGGCTGGGATTGAACACCTCTAACTTGTGTAAACAACTCGCCCCGTTGTTTAAATAGACACGGTGGTGTTTGTGCTTGCTTTGTGAGCCATGTAATTTCTGTTAAACGGCTTGGAACTGCCGGCGGGATGGTACGGTCTAGAGAAGTGGCAGCCAACAGTTAACTTGCTAATCTGGTTGAAATCTTCACATTTGCTTTAAGGACTGGAATACCTTCCTCCTGAGGTTTAATGATTTGGACTTCTGTATATCTGAGAATGAAACCTTAAAGCATCTCATCAATGATACCACAACTCCCGAAAGCACGGTGACTAGTGGACAGGCGAGATCTTCTACGCAGTCTCCACAGACTCTTGAGGACTCTGGTCCGATAAACATCTCTGTTGCAATCACGTTGACGCTGGACCCGCTCAGACCATTTGGCGGATATTCTCGCAATGTCACACATCTTAGTTCCACAATTTTTGGACACCAAATTGGACTCTCAGGTATGCAAGACTTCACCTTTCTAAGTTTGAATGGTAACTATATAATAAAATAAAAACTCACCAGCTTATTATTGGTGAGATAAATCTTTTGCTTAGAACACACATCTGTTTCCAGATTTGTTGTGAGTATATTCCTGTATAAAGCCCTTCACTTGTTTGCTAGAAAGTCTTTACCCTGTGTTCAGAATGGAAAAGAACCCGCAGGTTTGCCAAGATTAGGCTTTTCCGTTTTAAATGATTAACCTAATGACAATGGAAGGTAATTTTTAAGCCAACAAAATTCCAAGCAGGAAAAGCTTCTACAGTGACTATTTTCAGTACTGTCTTGATGCATCTTCAAGTCCTTAACTCACATTTTAGAGGCATTAATGTATATACATTAGAGATCAAGTAGCATGTTGTCTAAAAAAAAAAAAAATGGTTTATCTAAAATGCATACATGAATAAGCTCTAATATTGCAAACAACAACAAATAAGATGGTTACAATTTCTGTGGTGTGAAGAGACTGATGTGCTATGTGGCTGCCCTGCCAGGAAGTTTTGACAGGAGATTGTAAAAAATTACTTGAAATTGGTAAGAGAACCTCACTGAATTTTAGCTTTTAGCCAGGGTTGCATTTTATAATAATGCCTGAAGGTGTCTTGAACCTGAGAGACGTGTGAAGAGACATTTAGCATAGCTGTAAATCTCTATTACTGTATTTTATGTTGTTGCTATTTTATTACTGCGTTAAGAGCTATCAAATGCAAGTTCCATTTCCAGTACCCTGGATTTATTTTCAGTATGAATATATCCACGTGGAGTTAACGCACACTACTTAATCTGCAGTTCGATATCTGTTGGCACGTTTTTGTCTACACAAATATCTCCAATTTGGAAAGTAAGCATCAGGAAAAGCAAACATGGAACAATCTTTGGGAGGAGAAAGACTAAAGATCTGATTTTACGTTCTAATAAAGTTCTCTGAACATGCATAGATTCACTTATAAATAGTGGGGTTTTGATTTCTGAAAAGATCCTAATCACCTCACTTCTTCTGGGGGCAGGAGAGATTAGGAAGAGCAGCACCTGGGGTTTTGGTAGTTTGTTTCGGTTTTTAACTTTCTTTTTGCTGTCTTTGTTGGCAGTAAAGATCCTGGATGACTTCAGAGGTACAGATTCAGGGTGATGGTTGCTGCCATAGTCATTTGCGTGTTGTCCTTATCCTAGTGATTGTTGCTCAGATACTTTTGTGAACGAAAACCAGCTGTCCTTCTCTCTTTCTCAAAGGCAGAGAATCCCACGAGGAAATAAACATTACATTCACCCTGCCGGCTGCCTGGAATTCAGACGACTGCGTTCTTCACGGCCACTGCGAGCAGGTCGTGTTCACAACCTGCATGACTGTGACAGCAGCCAGCAACGTCTTTCCTGTCACAGTGTAAGTGCGTTTTAAACACTCTTCCATAGACTGGTTACTGGGTGATTAATTCCTCAGCTGGTTCTTGGAGGGTGTTACTTCCTGATGAATGTGGAAATTATGTACCTGCCTTCCTTCCCCCACAGTAAAAACCCTCTCTCGAGTCTTAAGACTTTCGCTGTCTTTTAGCAATGCTTTATTTTCCTGTGGATGTTTGAACTTTGGCCCTTACCTGCCTTTCGACATTCTACCTGTGATTTAATCTTCACTAGGAACAAAAGAATCTGTGAATATTTAAGAAAGATACCCCTAATTTAGTTTCACTACCTTGTGTGAGAGCTAAGGCTAAACGCTGAGGTTCTTATCCTCTTCCCTACTGAGAGATCAGCGTAAGCCAAATGCTGCTTTGCTGCCGGACCCCAGCAGGTACAGACCTTTCATCGAAATAGTTTCCCTTTGTCTTCTCTAGACTCTGTGACACTATTCAATATACCCCGGAGAACCACCAGATAGATTCACATGACGGTGTGAAGCCTTGTGAAAACCAGTGTTTTTCTAATTCAGCGGTGGGATGTTGACTTACTGGAACAACATACAGTTAAATTCTAATCTTAGTATAGGAATCACATGGGGTTTTTTTATACACCCTTTTGGTTAAGCTCTGTATTTTGTTGTTGTTTTGGAAAGTCCAAAATAAGACCGCTGCTGTTAGGAAGGCAGGGCTCGACTCAGTTCTAAAAGTTAGCCTTACTCAGCGTGGGGAATGGCAGTCAGGGTGCTAACTCTTTCTGTTTTCCTGCAGTCAGCCACCACATTGTGTTCCCGAGACATACAGCAACGCTACACTTTTGTACAAGATCTTTACCACAGCAAGGGACTCTAATACAAAATATGCACAAGATTATAACCCTTTCTGGTGTTACAAAGGAGCAATCGGAAAAGTGTATCACGCTTTAAATCCCAAACTAACTGTTATAGTTCCAGATGTAAGTGCCACTACGTTTTTATATGTTATATTGAATAAATGCTTTGCTCTGATTTAATTAAATACGGTTCTGTTCACCCCCTCAAATAGTCATATTCAGTGCTGGTTCATTATGTAGTGCAAGGGTTGAGACAGACTTGGATATGCTTTGCCCCTTGCGGGCATGATGGTCTTCATGTAGTCTCCGTGTGCCTCACAGCTTTTAATAACTAACATTTATATTTTGAAATCATTTGACAAAAGACGCTGCCAGTTTATGGGAAGAGATCTCTAGTACAGATTTTTAACGTGAGGAACATCTTGGCTCTTTATGTGCCACGATTAGGAATCACTTTCATTACTATGCCAGCTGTGCAAAGGGGAGAAAGTTGATTCATGAAGTAATTTCTGTGCTGATCTGATAATTATTGCTTTAATATAAAATGCCAACTATTGGTGCACTGTCAGTAAATGGTTTTAATTCTCTCTGCAGGATGATCGCTCTCTAATAAACCTGCATCTCATGCATACCAGTTACTTTCTTTTTGTGATGGTGATTACAATGTTCTGCTATGCAGTTATTAAAGGCAGACCCAGCAAACTGAGGCAAAGCAATACAGAATTCTGCTCTGAAAAGGTGAGTCTGTAATAACAAAATATTGACTCTGATCAGAAAACATAAAAAATCTTTTTTTTTTTTTTTTTACATAGTACAGACTGCTTTTTCTTATCTCTGGAGATGCAGATTTAGTTCCCTTTCAAAGAGACACGGGTGTTTCATTGTGGACAGTACAGATGGGTGCTACAAAATACGTACATGTTCTTTGTAGATCCTCAGAGTTGAATTTTTCTCCTGCAGAAATGGATTACTGCATTTCAGCAAGTGCTGTAATGCAACTCTTCTGCCATAATCCTGATGTTACTTGCACTGGTTTGGGTGAAGCATTGAATAGATAGCATTGAGTAGTTTTATTTATCTTTTATCACAACAGACTTAAAATGTTGAGTAAAACATGATACACAATTCTAATGGTTGTTAATGAATTAAATTGTAAAAACGACAAAGCTATTCAAAAAGTTGATTATTCAATGTGGCATTGGAGACCTGCACTTTGCTGGAAGGATTAAATATGAATATATTTAATTGTGAAGTAGGAAGCTAACGTTAGCACCTTTTGATCTTAATGATATTTTGTAGTATAAGCTGGTTTGAGTCTTTCGGGTTTTGGTGTTGGTTTTTTTTTTTTTTAAATTGATTATGCTAAGTACAGAACACCCTCAGACTTACTTTGATTTCCTTTCCAAGTTAGACTTTTCAAGGTTCTTTGAAACAGCAAGGACAGATATGCCAGCTGCATGGAGATAAGTAATATCCCTGTTACGGGATTAAGAATTTGACTTTAATTAAATGTTTTCTTTTTCTTTTGTTTAGGTTGCTTTGTCAGAAGCATAATCCATCCTCTCCTTTTACTGAGACTGACTGAGAACCGTAATCATTGCCTGCTGAACCCAGAATGGGTCTTAACACTCTGTGAATACATTATCTTGCAATGTTGGTTTATTCCAACCAAAGACATTTCAAGTGCCTGTAATTGATTTGTACATATTTATAAAAGTATATTCAGAATAGGTCAGATGATGCACTTGTTCCGCATTGTAGTGCGGCGGGAAACTTTCAGTCTTTACCTGTGGACATAGCCGAATGTTTGTGTAGATATGTTTAGTGATAAGGCTACATATAGTCAGAGCAAGATATTTTTGTCTAGCTGCATCTGGGCAGGTTAAGATGCCTTTGCAAGTGTCTCAAACAAACCAACAGATCTTTGTTTTTTGCCCAATGATATGTACAGTGTGTTTGAAACAGTATGCACCTTTGATATAATACTGCATTTCCAAAGCCACCGATCTACTACATGAATTAAATGTGTATTTGTGTGGCCTAATACTTTCTTCCATTTGCTCCTTGCTTGCAAGAAAAGATATCGACATTTTAGGTTTTTCTTTTTTTTTGAAAAAAGAAATACATAGTCACATTTTAATAGTGCTGTATTTAGGACAAACTTGTGCTTTTATTCATAGTAAAAAATTTAAGAAGTGAAGTCCCATTTTAAAATGTTTCTTATTCAAAAGTGCTAAGTTTGATTTTCTTTTTTTAATTTTTTTTTTCCATTTGGCTTGTTGAGTGCCAGAGAATCAGTCAGCATAGAGACTATCTGGAAAGCTTTCCACTTGGCCTCCCATCCGCAGCCCTCAAACCAGGACTGTGCATCTTTGCTGCGGAGCAGCTTTCTGTAAACTTTCTTTTTTTTTTTTTTCCTCTAGAAAGTGAAACTTAATAAAAAGATGTATTGTATTAACAGTCTATTGGGGCTCTGCACAGCCTTGGGCAAGTGCAAATAATGAAAGGAAAAGAAATCCCATAGTCTGTTATAGAGATTCACTTTGGGACTCTCCATCCATCTCTGAAGGGCAGCTGAAAATGACACTTTTATTAGCTTTGTCCGATTTCCGCTGAATGCTGTCCGCTCAGGGGAAAAGGGCAAGGAGAGAACTGGGGCTGTTGTGATTAAGGTCAAAGAAACCGCACAGTAAAACACACACTGTTCTCTGTGTCCATTCTTAAATCAGGTGTTTTATTCTGTGCATTTCTCCCTTGGCCGTTCTGGCTTTTGCTGTTTCTTTCTGGCTGCTTATCCAGTAGCCTCCTTAACTTTCGGGAGTTTTCCTGCAGACATTTCCACCACTGCTTTTAAAATCTCACTGGTTGCCTTAATTGACCTTTCATCTCGTCTTTCAGCTTCCTGGTCAGGTAGTATAACTGTAGGTCTGCATACATACGCATAAGCTTTCTTCCTCCTCCTTTTGCTCTAAACTACACAAAAGACGAAACACGAGTTAAAATCTCAGAGTCTCAGTTATGCTGGCATAAGATTCTTAGTTTATTACCTGTAGACACTGTTGAGTGGTACCCTACTGGTCTATATGTACGGGACTTCAGTAAGTTCACGAGTCTTCAGAGCATTTGAAGCAAAATAGTCACACTTCTCTTCAGAACATGTTTCCTTTACAGAATTTCAGTTACTTAAGTGGTGTTAACTAACAAGCGTTTTTCTCCGGGGATGTTAAGGCAAAGCTTTAGAGATGGCCTGGTTTGAAGTCTAGGGATAAAATGAAGCTTCCAGTTTTCTCCTGATGCTGCTATGGGCTAACGCTGCTTCGCTGGAATGAACCAGTGAAGTCAAAACAGGTAGACGGCTTCGCCCGAAAACTGCCCGAGCTGTTCCCAATTCGGGCGTACCCAGCCTTCTGCACCAACACTGACTTCCAGAGTTGCCTACGAGGGTGGCTTGATCCTGGGGACCAAAGGCAGGAATAGGAAACACGTTGGGGTGGTGTTGCCAAGTCTGGAAATACCTAGAAAATACCCAGTGTAACGTGACTCCTTTAAAAAAAGCAAAGCCAAGTCCTTTCCATTTCAAGGGACTGTTTCAGTTAAAAATCGTACTCCCAAATTTGCAAACTGGAATTTGGTCTGTTGGGGGAAGATAGAATTATTTTTTTTTAAATCTGGTTTTGCTATTTGGTAATTGGAGGAACCCGCTTTGCAAGTTATTACCCGCTGTATTGAAGTACCCAGAAATACTAAGATTGCAACCCACAAATGGGGAAATGTTAAGGAGTTGTATTTTTTGGCCTTCGTTTATCCCTGTGCACCCCTGTATTGCAGCGCAGAGGTAAGGGTGTCCATCAGGTTGAGATGCTGTAATACAGAGGAATATCGGGTTGTTCCTAGGCGCAATGTACAAGTAAAATGCAGCCAAACAGAAGAGTAAAAACTTAATATTAAAGTTCAGATCATATTGATCTTTCCTTTTTTGTTTTCTTTTTCTTTTTAACTATGACTTGAATCAGTTTTGATTCTATTTGTACGTGTTTTCTTGTTCTTAGAAAGCTGCCATTTTCTTTTGCATTTTCCTTTGGCATTACATAGAGAATCTGAGCCTTGGTTTCCAACCCTCTGCCGGTGATTGTAGGGTTAAGATGGCTTTTTGTTTGTTTGTTTTGTTCTTACATTACACTTGTCTTGTTGCATGATGGTTAATAGCCGATTTGGAAATTACATTTCTCTCCTAGATTAATTTTGTGTTTGTAAGATGTGCATATTGCTTTGCAGAATAAAACCGATGAAGTTTATTCTGGTGTCTTTATTTCTACTGCCCTGTTGCCGTGGAGGTTTCATAAATCACCTATGTTGTATGAACCGTCGGAGGAAATTAGTACGGAAAGTCTGCAATAGATTGGAATTTCAAACCCTGTGTGTACCTGCGGTGCAGTGAGTACCTTACATAAAATCATTTTGGGTTGAAAAGACCTTTAAGATCATCGAGTCCAACCGTAAACATAACGTTGCCAAGTCCACCAGGTGTCGTGGGGTAGGGAGTGTAGCTGGTGTCCATCGGGAGACATGCAGGATTTGTCACCCCGACCCATCTCTCTCGCTGCGGTTCCCTGGCGATGATGGTGCCTCCTCCCTGCAGGGGCTGTGAACCGAGACCAGACACCGAGTGTTTCAGAATGCCCATGGGTGGCTGGGGATGGTCGGAGGACTATATGGATGGCTGTTGAAATCAAGATTATGGAACTCGTTAAATTCTACCTCCAGTTACGGGAACAAGTTGCCACCTGTGTGTTTTCAGGGCTCAAGAGTGTAGAGAAAATGTACTTCTTTTTGCTCTTGGAAGCTTGTTGAAAGCTGGGCGCTGCGTGTTTGACAAGTGCAAGGTGGCCGGCCGGTCTTGCTTCTCTGAAGAGCAGAGTTCAAATCATCCAAACGGTGCCTGTTCAGATCTGGTGGCGAACGGGAGCATCATTTACGAGCGAATCTGTGACATCGGTTTATAATTTTTGCTGAGGAGAGGGACTCTGAGTAGAAAAAAAGTGATTTTAATAGAATATCTTTTACAAATCTCCTTGCTATGGCTCTAGGAAACCTGGCTAATTGTGAAACGTCTGCCCCAACTGAGCGTTAATGCCCTGTGTTCTCTGAGTCTGTCCCTAGTTAGCAGAGCAGTCGTCTCTGGCCTCCACCGAGTCCTGTCCTGCGGCCAGCGAAGAGGGAGAGAAAGGCAGTCGGACACGTATTCGCTTGTTTTCTGTTAAACAAACTCTCTTTCATAACTCGAGCAGCCGCCATTTGGCAAGTGCACAGCTTTGTTCAATGAGTTTTGTCAAAGCGCACCTTCCTCGAAGAGAATCCTGTTTGTGAAGCTCTCGCTGCGTAGAGTTACACCCCGGTCAACTGAGAGGAGAATCTATGGCGAGTTCCCGCTGGGGCAGAAGCACTTGGCCAATCAATAGGTGATCGAATTTGTTTTGTTCTAAAGGAAAGGTGAGCAACTTGCTGCCCGGAGTGTTTCCCAAGCCTCTTACACGGGAAAATCTGGCTGTAATGTAGTGCCATAGCCTTCCGGGGGGTTCTTTCAAGGCTCCCTCCCGGCTCCTGATGGTACGAGCAACTCAAATCTCGCTGTCTCAAGCAGGTGGTACAATGAAGGGGGGGAGAAAGGCTGTTTTGCTGATATCTCCAGGTGCTGGAGGGTTGGAAGGGTGGGGTGAGCAGGAGGGATTCATTCGATAACACTGTAATCAGGCTGTTTGCTCATAACCGTGGATGTTTGTTAACCAACTAAAATAAGGGCAATGAAAAATTATGTAAAGCTTGCTCATCTGGAAAAAATGCACGCGCTGTGTTTGCAATCAGATTACATGGAACGTTAGCAGGCTGCTGCGGATTGGGATGAGAGGTACCATCTGCCGGCAGCCATGGCATGTCTTTAATCGGGTGCTTTGTGCCAAATATTTTGGTATTACGTGAAAGTATTGCTGAAAATGAGGAACAGCATCTGCCGTTTCGCAGCAGCGCCGCCTTTCTGCAAGCGAATTGCTTTAGCATTCTTTTTAAAATAGAGAGTTTTGAAGAAATATTGTTCTCAAAAGTTCATGGGAACGAGTAGGCTGGCAGCTGCTGGAATTCGGATTGTGAATTCTCCTTTTCCCTCCAGCTCTAATGAAAACTCTGCTAGCGACGCATTGCCTCGCAGAGTGAGAAAATAAAGCTGTAGCTAAAGGTTTCTGTTAAACTCCTGCGACTCGTTTGTCTGCTTTTAACCAGCTAACTCGGTGACTTCCAGACTTCTGATGTCTGAGCCCCACAACTGCCCTCCTGGCGGATCCCCGGGTGGTTGCACACACAAGGGCTCCTCTGGGGCATCCACTGACCGGGTGCCCTTTCGGATGGCTCACGCCAACTTTCAGGATGTGCTCTGGGGACTGACCTTGTGATGTCCGTTAACCCCAGGTTGGAAACAGCTCGGCTCAATAAATCGAAGCGAGGCACGAGCTCGCTGCCTTTGGATCTTCCTTCAGCGCTGATGGCAAGCCGTGTCCCTGTCCCTCAGCGCGCTGCACGGGCTCTCGGGAGATGCGGTACCTTGCCGTGCCGCCTGGCTGAGCCGGGCGGCTGCTGTGTGTTCGTAGGTCTCAGTTTCTCCTTTATACAGCTTTTACAGCTCTGCTAAGTGCTATGACCTTTACTGATAGAATTAACTTATCCTCGACTGGAAAATCCATCTGAGGGTGCTGCTGCAGAGAGGGGGAGGCTGTGTCCTAACCCGCAAGGCTTCCCAGCAGAACCAATAGTCCCTATTTACCTCTTTGAAGGTGTTTCTTTACAGGATGTTAAAGAAACAGCTGGGGACCTCGGCATAGATTTCCTTAAGCTCTCTCTGACGTTAGCTCCTCGCCACAGGATTCTTGCACCTTGATGAAATAAACACCACTGTAAGATTTAATCTGTAGCTGCAGAAAAAAAAGAGTAGGGCAGTCCTTGGGCCATCTTTTTCACAGACCTTATTAATGTTTGTGAATAAAACATTTCACAATACACTACGTTATGATTTATCCTTTGAAAACATCGCTTCTGGTAATGACCTCTATCTTCTAGCAAGAGAAGGCTTTACAGCGAGGAGGATGGCAATATCCTCTCCGTGGTTTTGGTATAAATCACACCATGGAGGAGTCGTGTCTGTGGGAAAGGGTGAGAGCCCAGGAGCAGCTCAGACAAGGTGAGTGACTGAAAAACGTGGGTAAATCCATTGCATCCTTGAACCCATTTCACCCCAGAGCCCTGTATGAACAAAACTGATATCTTCTAGCAGGCACAAGTGGGTAAGAAATGTGATTTTGTGATCCACAGATGGGGCCGGGACTATGTGCATCTCCTCCCAGAGGCGCTCACCGCAGCTCAGCACCCCAGCCAGGATTTGCACCCCAGAGTTTAATTCTGTTTCCACTGGACTCTTACCCTCTCCTTCCTCCGGCAGCAGCGTTTGCTGGGCAGCTGGGGCCAGGGCAGTGTCTGCTCTGTTTTGGAGGGTCCCAGGTGGGACCATTTTACAGAGCAATGAGGATGAGCAACCACACGTGTGCCACCGAGAGACAGCCAGCTGGGTTTTGATCTGCTATTTAGGCAGAGCCAGGTAAGCTGGGAGCCCTGGCCCAGCACAGCTGGAGAAGGCTGGGGGATGGAGCTTGGCCATTGCCCACAGGAGGTGCTAATTACCCCTGATTGCTCCTCAGCTAGGCGCTGGGAGGCTGTGGTTGAGCTGGGACGGTCACCATTCGGCAGTCCCTGTTGCTCCCTGGCCAGTGGGGTGACCTGTCTCTCCAGGGGACCCTGGAGAAGTGTTTCAGGCAGTAAACTGATGGTTTGGGTGTGATGGCTCAGCGTGTTACAAGTAACGGTGTGGACGTGAACAGGCTGCACTGGACGTACTGGATTTCTTCAGCCCCGGTGAGTCCCTGCCCGCGGGGAGGGTTGTGGGGTGGGGGGCGGCAGGGGTGTCTCCAGTGGGGCCTTTGCTGCTGTGGGGCAAAACTGGGCTTCAGAGTGAGCTCAAAGGGGTTTAGGA
>JAHREF010049443.1:12568-31561 GCA_033628625.1 Charadrius hiaticula | reverse complement strand
TGTGCTACTTCTGTTTTAACTCATAGTATAGGAACATTCCAATGCTTACCACACACATCAGAGCATTTTTGCATTATTAGGTTAAATTTACGCTTAAAGTTTTGAATTTTGAGCCATATTTTCATTTTAAAAAGGGCTGGACAGTTTGGGGTTTTTCCATAAATGTCATTTCACAAACTTCTGTTACAGAACTTTATTCTCTTCAAATTCTAGTGAAAATAGAAATCAAGAAAACTCTTTTCTAGCAGATAAAAAAGAAAGAGTTAACCTGTTCCATTTGCTTCCCAAAACCTGTCAAGCTGGAAGAAATTCATTACAGTATGTCCAATGATACAGTAGGTCCAATGGTACCTTCCTGGTGATGCTTCAGAAAATAGGACAGTTCTGATTTAATTGCAGTGAAATGTATTGGACATTAAAATGTGTTGAGCTGGTCATTGCGGAAAAAAAAACCCCAACTTAATCCTGTGACAAAATAGGAATAGATCCATAAGGGACAGGGGAATTACCGACTTTCTGATCGCTTGACTTTCTACCCATGGAAGCCCCTGGGATCGTACTGGGGAGATGAGGACCCAGAGCATCATCTCCAGCTCTGCTCGTCCCCGTGGTTTGCCAGTTCTGTGATGCATTAAAATAGCATTAAAATATTTATGTCCCAAATGATATTTGAAACAGGGCAGAACCACTGTCATAAGAATTCTTTGCATGCGAGAACTATGTTGGAAATGTATTTGAGTTTTTAAAAGCCTTTTCTTTCTCGCAGATTTGAAGGTGGTTTATGCTGAAATTCTGGCTGAAGGTGGAATGGATTTAGGTTTTTTTCCTGCTTTCATCCCTATTTATACTTCAGAGTTTCTGACTCTTTCCTCATCGGTGTAAAGCCCGAGCAGTATAATCCTCCATCGCTTTAATTATCTCTTTGGGGATGTTCTACACTATGGGTGTCTTGTGCTCGGGCCCAAAGCCTCGTCGCTTGCTGGGGGCAACGCAGAGTTTGGGGAGCATTTCAGAGCCAAGTTCAGCTGCTTTTCTCCCAATATCTAAAAAAAAACCCCAAAACCTGGGGCTACAGGAAAGAGAGAGGGATCTTTGGTTGTAATAGTCATTAGTTCACACCTGATGTGTAGCGAAAGGAAGAAACACCTTTATGCAAAACGTTGCCCTACGGTTAGCAGCGGTGGGTGAGAGGGGATCTCTGGAGCATCACGGAGGCAGCCGCTTACCCCATGTTCTCCACGCAGGGAGTTCTGGCCAGGCTGAGACGGTTCCCACAGCGGGTTTGCAGACAGCAGATGGTGGTGGAGGCCCTGGGCTGGGTTAGATGCCGAGTGGTGCTGCTCCCNCTGGAGCATCACGGAGGCAGCCGCTTACCCCATGTTCTCCACGCAGGGAGTTCTGGCCAGGCTGAGACGGTTCCCACAGCGGGTTTGCAGACAGCAGATGGTGGTGGAGGCCCTGGGCTGGGTTAGATGCCGAGTGGTGCTGCTCCCTCCCTTTACGAGGATTCAGGCTAACTTCATAGAGTCACAGAATGGTTTAGGTTGGAAGGGACCTTGAAGACCATCCAGTGCCACCCCCTGCCCTGGGCAGGGCCACCTCCCACCAGCCCAGGTTGCTCCAAGCCCCGTCCAACCTGGCCTTGAACACCTCCAGGGATGGGGCAGCCACAGCTTCTCGGGGCAACCTGCCCCAGGGGCTCACCACCCCCACAGGCAACAATTTCTTCCTCATATCTCATCTAAATCCCCCCTCTTTTCAGTAACCTGCATCCCTTGTTTGAGCATGTGCCCTCAGCAGCTGTGTGATGGAGGTAGGACTGGCTCCGCGTGATTGGAGAAGCAGTAAAAGTACTGGTAGTCCCCATCCCTGGAGGTATTTAAGGGTGGTGTAGATATAGCGCTCAGGGACGTGGTTTAGTGGTGGGCTTGGCAGTGTTAGGTTAATGATTGGACTACATGATCTTACAGGTCTTTTCCAATCTAGGAGATTCTGTGATTCTTTCAAAACAGCGCTGCCACCTCTAGCAGCGATGGCAAAAATCCATGAGAACGGTCTACCAGTGATGGTGCCCATGGATGGTAACCTCACAGGATAGAATCTCTTTTGCGTTTAGCTTGGTCTTCCGAAAGTGTTTGGCTTACCTTACTAATTTGAGCTATGGTGGGATGAGGATGTCCCTCCACGTAAAGAGGGAGTGGGACGTGGAGCCGGTGCTCGTGCCATGCCGCCGTGAGGCTCATCATCCCCGTGGTTATGGCACGGGGAAGGCTGCACCACCTTCTTCACTTGGCGTGCTCCAGACCAGATCCCTGGTGGACCTGAAAGTATGGAACAATTAACGCATCAATATCCAGTTTATCAGTGCTGGGAGCTTTTTTATTTCCCTAATGTTTAAAAAAAAAAAAATAAATAAAATTGTGTGATTCAGCGGTGAGAAAAGCCGTCCTGCCCACGGAGACGTGTGGCTGTGCGTGGTTGGGATCACTGCGGTGAGCTGTGCTCCGCTCCAGGGCACCGCCAGGTCTGGGGTTAGTGCATCTGTCTGGGTTTGTGATCTCCACATGCTTTGCGAGTGGATTTGCTTGAGTGAGCGAACTACAAGAGTGTATGCACAGGAAAAAGATGCCAGTAGCTTTCCGTGTGATTTCGGAGGTATCTGAGACTGAACCGGCTGATTCCTTCCTGCTGCTTCAGCTAATCCTAATTCGACCCCACTACAAAGTCAGTAATACGTCTGTCGCCGCAATAACCTTAGTGACTTAACTGCAAGATCAAGGAGCTGCGGAGGAGAATCATTTGATGCATTTGTTTTAAATTGCCTTCAAATAGTTGAAGGGGGGAGGGCTGCGTGTTTTGATGGGGAAACCACTATGTGAGATAGCTGAAGATGCTAAAAATGCGGTTCTCTTCCATTTGCAGCTCCCAGCCCCACTACAGCCGTTCCGTACATGTCGGTGAAGTGCATTGATGTAAGAAAAAACCACCACAAAACCAAGTGGCTCATGCCCTGGGGACCCAACCACTGCGAGAAGCTCAAAGACTTCGACGAGGCGGTGAGCAGACAGATCGAAGCCAACGACATCGTGTTTGCCGTGCACATCCCCCTCCCCAGCAAGGAGATGAGCCCCTGGTTCCAGTTCATGCTTTTCATCATGCAGCTGGACATCGCCTTCAAGATGGACAACGACCTCAGTAAGTCACTCCCCATCGTTCGTGAGATGCTGACTGTGGTCTGATTTCCCAATGTGTTTCTCTTGAAGTTGCTTTTATCGTGCGCTGCGTGTTAACTGCTACGGTGCCTCCGTACAGCGAGGTGATACAGGAGCACGTTCTGAAGGTGGGAATTGGGAATCATAGAATAGTTTAGGTTGGAAGGGACCTTGAAGACCATCCAGTTCCACTCCCCTGCCCTGGGCAGGGACACCTCCCACCAGCCCAGGTTGCTCCAAGCCCCGTCCAACCTGGCCTTGAACACCTCCAGGGATGGGGCAGCCACAGCTTCTCGGGGCAACCTGCCCCAGGGGATCACCACCCGCACAGGAAAGAATTTCTTCCTCATATCTCATCTCAATCTCCCCTCTTCCAGTTTGAAGCCATTCCCCCTCGTCCCATCACTCCATGCCCTTGTCAAAAGTCCCTCCCCAGCTCTCCTGGAGCCCCTTTAGGCACTGGAAGGGGCTCTGAGGTCTCCCCTTTTTGGCCTTCTCTTCTCCAGGCTGAACCCCCCCAACTCTCCCAGCCTGTCCTCCCAGCAGAGGGGCTCCAGCCCTCCCAGCATCTCCGGGGCCTCCTCTGGCCCCGCTCCAACAGCTCCGTGTCCTTCTGCTGGTGGGACCCCCCGAGCTGGAGGCAGCACTGCAGGGGGGTCTCCCCAGAGCAGAGCGCAGCAGAGGGGCACAATCCCCCCTCGCCCTGCTGGCCACGCTGCTGGGGATGCAGCCCGGGGTGCGGGGGGCTCGCTGGGCTGTGATGGCACATCGCCGGCTCATGGGGAGCTTCTCATCAATCAGCACCCCCAGGGCCTTCTCTTCGGGGCTGCTCTCCATCCAATATCGCCATGGAGGAACTTGTGGAGCTCTGCCTGGTCACATCAATGGCAATTTTCTACAGGCTTTCATCCAGCTGCCCTTTTCTCCTCGCTTTGTTATGGCTTCTGCAATCCCCCAACATCTTAGTTTTAAAATCCAGGTGTAATCATAAAACAGCCCACTCAAGGTAGCTGGCACCATCAGCCTACCCATGCCCATTTCTCTCCTGACTCTCCCCACCTCCTCTCAAATATTCTCCCTTTAAACTCTGTGTTTTCACCTGCTGCAACACAAAAGCTGTTCCTGACGTAGTTGCTGGGGACTGCTGCCGCCGCCCAGGCTGACCACATTTGCCATCTGATTTTTGGAGCAGCCGTAGTGCTGCTTCCCGAATCCCTCCCTCCCGTTCCCATCCCCAGCACAGAACCTGCCGTGCCTCGACCAGCTCAAGGTGCTCTTTCTCTTGGGCAGCCAAGAGCTTCAACCTCTATTTTCCCACTCTTTTCCATATAGTTTTCCATCAAAACCATTTAAGCAAGGCCCGCACCTCCTGCCTGTGCCCAAACTTGCCCAAACCTCTGAAATCAGGGCACTGCAGCTCACCCAACGCTCCAGGACCATGTTCTTGGGGATTCCCAAACCCGTGTGGTACCTGGGCTGTCCCAACTACGAGCCTTTGGCGGTGAAAGCGTCTCGCGTGTTTAATCTCCTGCAGGGATTCATTTGGGGAAATTCAAAGAGTTCTCTCCAAGAGTAAAGACTTTCCCTGCACAAAGGCTTCCCCTTCCCCGAGCCCTTTGGGCTGTGGCACGAGGACGACCAGCAAGCAACATCCCAGATGAAGATGGGGCAAGGCCATGGCCAAAGTTGTCACCCACCCTTTTCAATCCAAGCCATGCTGGTGGCCACTTGAAAGAGTTTCCCTTTCTCGCCTGCCTTTGCTGGGGTTTTGGGTGCTGGCAAACCCACGAGCGGCTGCTTTTAGTGGGCACCGAGTCCCTCACGCCTCTGTCTGTGTGCTGCAAGTGGCTCGGGGGAGGATTTGATGGCCTCTCACCTTCCCTTTGCTGGAAACCGATCCCTGTCCCTCCTGTGGCTGCTTTTACGGTTCCGGTCTCTCCAGGATGGATGACTTGCTTGTGGGCAAGCGAAATAACCTGCAAGTCAGTCACTTTGCCTGGATCTTCTCATTAATGGGGATTTCCAGAGCTGGTTTAGGAAACATAATTTTGGGTGTTTACGAGGTATTTATTAGCCACAATGAAATGCTAACTGGTAATTAGTAGCTCATTCGCTATCTCCGCGAGCCACGTTTGCTCAAAGGCAGATCTTCCGTTTCCAGACAATATTTCTCAAGCCTTCCAAGCTTTGGGATGGATTTATCATTCCTCAGCCGCTGTCCCTCTGAAGCCCACTGGGTGCTTCCCCCTGGGATCTCGCCCTTTTCGGCAGGTCTCTCAGCCACGGAGCTGACTGTGTTTTTCCCAGGGCTCAGCTTCGGGCTACCCAGCTGGGCGCAGAACCGAGCCCAGACGAGCATGAGCTAGAAGATGGCTCTTTCCAAGAGGTATTTGTTTGGTAATCAAGGCGATATGAAAAGCCATCAGGCTGCGGTGTTTGGGGAAGGATTCGTAGAATCACAGAATGGTTTAGGTTGGAAGGGACCTTGAAGATCATCGAGTTCCAACCCCTGCCCTGGGCAGGGACACTAGACCAGGATTCCTCACTCTTCTCCAAGGGAGTACAGGTAGGAAAGAAGCTGTGAGTCAACTTAGGAGAAGCAAAAGAGCAGGGAAGGTGTCCAGCCTCCTTGGAGGAAGGATGGAAAGGAGAGAGACTTGTCCTGTGCAGTACCTCTGTCTCGAGTGGGACAGACCCATCGAGGAGGGAGATGGCCACGAGGTGCTGGCGCAGTGCGTGGCTGTCGGTCGGGATTTGCTTTGGGCTGGAGCTGACGGCAAGCAGAGAAAATTCAAATGGAATTTTTACATGGAATTTGGCTGTTTGCGAGCGCCAGCCCCCACCTGGAAGGCAGAGCACAGAGGGAGGAGGGGGAGAGGCACCTTCTGCTGCTTCGCCCGCTCCTGCTGCCGCCCGGGAAAACTGCCTGGGGAATGTCTGGAGACACCAGCCAGTGCAGGACAGCGGTGGGGACCCGCAGAAGGGACAGGTAAAGATGAGCGGGTCCCTTTTCTGTAGTGATTTTGCCAGAGATTGTTTCTGTTATGTCGGGACGTTGCAGAGAGGTGGGGGTCAACCTGTTCTGTCAAGTCACAGGGGACAGAACAAGAGGAAATGGCTTCGAGTTGCGCCAGGGGAAGTTTAGATTCGATATTATGAAGAATTTCTTTACTGAGAGGGTCATGAGGCACTGGAACGCGTTGCCCAGGGCAGTGGTGGAGTCCCCATCCCTGGAGGGACTTAAGGGTGGTGTAGATATGGTGCTGAGGGACATGGTTTAGTGGTGGGCTCGTCAGTGTGAGGTTAATGATCGGACTGGATGATCTTATAGGTCTTTTCCAGTCTAGGAGATTCTGTGATTCTGTGACTCCCTTGGGACTTGCCTGGATTGCACAAGAACATCCTTTCCCGCGTTCCCGAGCCCAGGCAGTGCTCCTCGCTGCTTTTCTACCCACGTTTCGGGTAGTAAATCCCCCTTTCCCATTGCTTAGCAAGCATGGGGGACACCCCACCAAACCTCATGAGTTTCCTTTAGGGAGGAGAGAGTCTGCAGGGTCTGCTCTTAACTTCGTCCCGGAGCTGCGTGGCTGAAATGACGCAGGTCAGTGATTTTGGGATGGAGGGGGAACACATACAGCCCCTGCCTCCCCCCCAGGCTTGCTCTTGGCAGGGAGGATGGGTGAGGGGTGCCTGCTCCTGAGCACGGATGGGCATCCCAGAAAGGGGTTTCGTTTGAGGTTTGAGAGCGCTCGGCTCTTGTATGGAATCCCACACGACCCGTCCTTACCCACACCGCACCAGCGAGCAGCAGCCAGGCTGAAACCGGGCCAGAAAACAGGCGCTTTGGGCAATTCGAAGTTAGAAACTTCTGCAAACTCCAGTTCTGACCTCCTGAAGTGAAAGTTTTGGGTACCACTGAGGCATGGCACAGCACCAACAGCTCCCGAAGGCCTTCGGGGGGTCTTGCTGGGGGATGTCCAAGTGACACCGGGGCATAGCAACGAGCACAGCACCCCAAGGCTCGGGGATGGGCACCCGTCCTGCTTTGTCCTCACTGTGCTCCGTTCCTGTTGCTTTTCCTCTGGAGCCCACCGAGACTTTCCTTTTCTGGTGGGAGACGGAGCGTGATGTTCACGGCCCGTATAGCCATCGTCTTAATATTGCTTTGAATGTCACCGATTCCCGCTGAAAGGCACGAGGCAGCAGCCAAAGGCAGAAAAAGGATTTTCCTCTGGAATTACATCAATTATTATTAAAACCAGAGGATGTGTGTCACTGGTGCATATTCCTTATCAGAAAGGATGTCTCTTCCAAGCGATGCTGACACTTGGGAGTGCAGTTCAGCCTGTAAAATATTTATTAGAAAATGTTCCAAGAGTGGCTTATCTATTTTTGAGACATAACATCCATCTCATGAGCGAGCCTCATCTGTACCTGGAAGAGTGCCCTTCCTCTGGAAACTCTGGAGGGCTTCAAGCACCATGAAACCAGGATGGAAAAAATAGAAGAAAATACTAATGCCTGCTATTATAACGGGATATAAACGTTCCTTGACTTGAGATAATGACACAGCCAAAGGATAGGACAATATTTAAACCGTCTCAGCAAGGAATTCACAGCATGGAGCCATCACACGTCAGCACAGCCGAGTCAGAAAACAAACAGGGGACCCGCAGCCTGCCCACGAGCCAGTGGGGACCGCGGGCTCCGACGTCCCCCAGCGCTCGGCATGGCAGCGAGGGGAGGGAATAACCCACCGAAACGCCTGTCCATCCAAAATCTGCAGAGATTTGGGAAGCCGTCGCCAACCAGCGCGATCTTTGGCGAGGCTCCCGCAAGAGGGCTGGATGGGGCGGAAGGGGGACTAATCGCATCAGCTTATCTCACCCCGCTGATCTAAATTAATGGTGGTGAAATCAAGCCCTTCCAGCCGGACCTGAAAAAGCAATTAATGGGAATGCCTCGGCAATGCCCGCCCGAGGAACGGCAGCAAACGGAGGGCCCCCGGAGCAGATGCCATCCTGGGCAGCACCAGCTCCCGGCTGAGCTCCTACACGCATCAAGAGATGGAGAGGCAGAAGGTGCCAACAATTATAGCCATGAGAAGCTCTTGTAGTTTCTTTAAAGCTCCAGATCTAAAGCCTGAAGTGCGTATTGATTTCCTATAATAGTCCCTGACACGGGAAAAGCTCAAAGAGCCGTCGGCTCTTGTACAGCATAATGTCAGGTGCTAAGCAGGGAAGCAGAGCCGTGACACACGTCTGTGTGCCCACCACAGAGCAAAAGCCTTCCAAAAATAAATCTGTTGCTGCTTATTGCTTATTTTACCCCAATAAAAATGCACCGGCCGTGTCTCATCTTTGAAAGCGGGAGAGACAGTCCTTTATAACAAGAACCGGAGCGGATGTGAGCGGCAGATTCCTGCAGTTCAGTCTCCTGCAATTCTTTCCTCGGCAGAACAGCCAATGCTTTATTTTCATCATAATGAAATGCCACACAATAGCCCTGGGCCGTGGGACTTGTGGTGGGAGAGGGGACGGGTTTCAGCGACCGACGACATACTCATCGCCTGGGGACTGCTGGGAGCGGGCTTAAAAGGGACAAGGAGAAAATGCCAGCACCTCCCTTTCTCCAGCTGGTGCTCATCAGCACCACTGGAGACTGGGGACAGTCTCGGATTGCTGCTGGGATGTTTAAACCCACCCAGTCACCAGTTGCTTCTTCCGTTTTTAAGCTGGGAAACACGGACCAGAGCCATCCCGTGAGCCTTGCTGCTGGAGCTTGTGGCCAGCAGGCATGTGGTGAGACACGGCCGTGGAACCTTCCATCACTTTTGTCACCCTTCCCTGAGCCTTTCCCAGATCTAACGTACTCTTTTAGAGGGGTGGGCATGGGGGTCACGAGCCCAGTTCCTCCCAGAACACCACAGCACAGCCTTCTCACGGCTCCTTTGCTGTCGATGGGTCCCCCAGGAGGGAGGGAGGGAGCGCGGGGAGCTCCGGGCATCACGGTCACCCCACGCCGAGGCTTCTGCTCGAAGGAGATCAGCCCAGTGCTGCACGCGTACACCTCACCTCACACCAGCACGACCGGGAGCAATGGAATGGCAGACAAGGCTGCGTCGGAGCCTCCTGGAGCTCCTCGCTTTGCTCTTCAGTCACAAACCAGTTTGAGAGCAGGAGACGACTCTGGTCCCAGACTTCTCCTAAGAAACTGCAAAAAGGGGTCTAATAAGAAAACCAGTCAAACTGCTCCAACCAAAGACCATATCACAGACTGGTGAGGGCTGGAAGGGCCCTCTGGAGCTCCCCCAGTCCACCCCCACCAGAGCAGGGGCACCTCCAGCAGTGGCACAGGACGGCGTCCAGGCGGGTTTGGAATGGCTCCAGAGGGGGAGACTCCCCCACCTCTCTGGGCAGCCTCTGCCACTGCTCTGCCACCCTCACAGCAGAGAAGGCCCTCCTCAGGTTCAGATGGAACTGCCTATGGTCACGTTTGTGCTCGTTCCCTCCTGTCCTGTCACTGGGCACCACTGGAACCAGACTGGTCCCATCCCCCTGGCACCCGCCCTTGAAGGACTGATCAGCATTGATAAGATCCCCCTCAGTCTTCTCTTCTCCAGACTGAACAGCCCCACGTCCCTCAGCCTTTACTCATGTGAGAGATGTTCCGGTCCCCTCAGCATCTCCGTAGCCCTTTGCTGGACCCTCTCCAGCAGTTCCCTGTCCTTCTTGACCCGGGGAGCCCCAAACTGGACACAGTGCTCCAGATGTGGCCTCCCCAGGGAGGCCACATCTGGAGGGGGAGGATGACCTCCCTCCACCTGCTGGCCACACTCTTCTTGATGCACCCCAGGATGCCATTGGCCTTCTTGGCCGCCAGGGCACATTGCTGGCTCGTGGGCATCCTGTTGTCCCCCAGGACTCCCAGGTCCCTTTCCACAGAGCTGCTCTCCAGCAGGTCAGCCCCCAACCTGTACTGGTGCATGGGGTTATTCCTCCCCAGATGCAGTGCCCTACACTGCCCCTTGGTGAGTTTCATAAGGTTCCTCTCTGCCCTCTTCTCTTGCTGGCCTCAAGAACCATGGTCCCCAGCTCACCCACAAAGGTCTATCATAACCCATTTCCCTTCCTCTACTAACTTGTGCTGCTCAAAACAACACCAGATAACCGTTTAAAGAAACTCGGGGAGTTTTTCCCATTCCTCGCCAGTTCTCACCCTGTCCCTGCCCGGCGGTGCAGAACCATGAAGCTCCTGGGACGGCTCGGACCCTGAGCAGCACCTTGCAGGCAAGAGGAACTTCTACACATGAGCAAATGGCCCACATTTTTATTTTTTATTTTTTTATTTTAAAGCCGGGATTTATTTTTATATTTTAAAGCCGTGTTCTGCTGGCAGCAGAGGGCAGCAAAGACCTGCCGGGGCAGTGCTGCGCCCCAGCCCGCCAAGAGCCTAAAGAAGAAACCTGGGAAGAGAAGCCATGTGGTAGGGTGGCAGTGGTTTTACAGTTACTTAAAATGCATGCATTTGCTCTCTTGAAATTCATTAGCTCATGAAAGCGCGGTACCGCCTCTCGTTCGCCTTTGAGCATCCCCCATTCGCTTTGAGCATCCCCTCACTCGCCCGGGTCCCCTCTCAGGTACCATTGTATCAAGGTGGCCCCTGTCTCAACGGGACCTTCAAGCTGTTGGTATTGAAATTAATCCGTCATCCCCAAATTTTCCGTGACTCCTTAAGTGCAAGTCCCGGGAAACCTTTTTTCACCCCCAGGATTAGAGACAGAAAGGCAACGCGGGGAGCAGCGGGAGGCAGCGCCTTCGAATACGGCAGCAGATGGAGGAGGATGCCCAAATCCCGACGTCACGGTGGGGTAACAGCCAACGTGCGAAGTTCCCACCGAGGCTGTGATGACTCCGGGGGTGGCAAGAGGGGACAGGCAGGTCCAGGGGACAGAGCCTGGAGATAAATCGTGAGAACAGACTTCATCTGCCCAGTCCCGCGGGCGAGAGGAGCTGCGCCCCGTGCTCCGGAGACAAGGCAGAGATGGCTCTGCTGCCGCTTAGCCCTAAAGCAAAGGTTTTAAAGGTCAAAAAAGCCATTAGCAGCGGAGCATCAGTGTTTCTGCACCGCGAAGCATTCGGAGAGAGACGCGGGAGAGGATTGTCCAAGTGAGTCAAGCGTTTTCCAGCAACAACTTGCGTGACTTGCAACTGCCTGGAGTAAAAGACCAAATTAAAGCAAATAAAATCCCAGCAGAAGAGCTACGGTTTCTCAGTCAGTGAAGCAGACCCACCGCAAATCCACAATACGGTATGTTTTATTTAAATTAATAAAACTACACGTTTTCCAGGTTGCTTAAAGCATTCTGTAAAAACTGGAACTCAACCTAAACAGAAAAGGATATATTTTAATAAAACCCAGAGACTATTTCTGAGACGTATGAGTAGGGCTTAGGAATTAAGAAATAAAAAACCAAAGAACATACACACACGCACGCACGCGTACACGCGCCCCGTAAACAAACTGTTAGTGTTTTGACACAAAATTTGGTTTTAAAGCTGCGACTCCCCGTTTGGAAGGAGCCTTGACAAAATGCGATGCTATACTAAGCTGTAAAAGAAACCACGGACACATCTATCGGAACAACATAAATATCACGTAAGAACCCAACGTAAGAAGGCCGTTAAAATTGCAAAGTCGAGCGCTCAAGCCAGGAACACGCCGGAGTTACCAAGCTGTGCGTTAATTTAATTCGCTTTGTAATAGAACCACTGCTGCAAGTAGGAACACTGCTTGGACCTATTAACACTTGTTTTCCATATGCAAATTGCTTACAAGTTATATTTTGCCATCCGTGCTGAAGGTGCGGTCCCAGCGCTTATTCCACACACAATAAGTGATTTTTTTATTTCTTTCAAACTACATTTCCCTTTAGTACAGGGGCGCTGTCATCCCGCTTTACAAAAAAAAAAAAAAAAAACCCACCAAACTTCAACCCAAACTTCTAAAAAACGATTAGTGTTGCGGTTCAAGTATCCAAAATCACCCCAAAGGTACTTCCTTGAGCGGCGTTCAGCGCTTGCGCTCTGCTGCGCTGCGGTGATTCCTCCCGCTCAGACACAGCGGCACGTGAGGGACTTCACCCCGCGCGCTGCCTTCGGGGTTCCTCGGCTCTCGCCCCGCGATGCCGGGGGCAGGGAGAGCAGGGGATGCCGGTGGGACCGACCAGAATGATGAACAGAGTCGCTTTCTTCTAGGAAAATGCTGTAATAGTTTGAATTAACAAACCCAGGGCGACCCTTCCGCAGATGGGGTCTGCCCGGTGTGCCGCAGCCTGATGGGAGACCCACTCGATGGAGAACAACTTGGCGTTCCCGGCAACCGAAGGGATGCGGGATTATCTACGCCAGCCTCTCTTTATAGCCCTCAGCTCTAATAAATAGTATTTTAAATGCTACTTTACAGAGTACTGTACTTACTGGGATCGTAACAGCCCAGCATCTCCCGCTGCGATTCCTTTGGCACGGCCAGGAGGTCCCCGTGAGAAATCCCGTCTGGGCAAAGGCCAGTGAGGGGACAGACGGGGTCCCCTGGCCGAGGGGCAAGCGCTGGCCTTCTGGCCCCATTCCCTGGCGGACTGGGAAAATAAGGAGGAATTCTTTCAACGCTTTGGAATCTTCTCCCCACCTCTCCCTCATCTCTGACCCTTCAGCAACAGAGAGCAGCAGCAGATTCTTATCTTTTAGGGACAACACTGGGAGGTTGAGTTACGCGTCACTGGCAGTTAACGTGGACATTTATTAGTGCCAGGGGACGAGGTCCCCTGGATGTGGGCTGTGCCCTGAGCAGCACAGACCCTTCTGGCCACACTCCTTCCCGCACACACCATTAACACTTCTCTTAACTGGTGCCCAGCGCAGTCCCAGTTTACTCCTCCATCCCCTACCGGTTCCCAGTCCCTTCCCACCACCAAGAGCCCGACCAGCCCGGGGCGCAGCACGGGGGTGAGCGACCTCATCGTCCGCATTTGCTCCCAAAAGCAAAATATCCACGTTCGTGCATGACAAGCGGGTGTTTTCGAGTCCGATAATCCCTGGGAGACTCCAGCTCTGCCACGCGCGCTCCATCCCGGCGGCGCGTGGTACCCTCTGCCCGGCTCGCAGGCGCGGGAACCCACGCCGCGCCGTCCCTCCCGCGGCCTTTCTCTTCGCCCCACGGCACGGAAGCAGCATGAAAAGGAACGGAGCCGTAACGAAAAGGTCAGGGGGAGGAGGACAACAAGACGGGGGGGAAGGCAAAGGGGCTGAGAAGAGGCTGCGGGAGCGCTACCCCCGGGACCCGGGGACAAGAGGACTCGTTTCTCCCACAGCTCAGCTCAAGGCACCGCGTTTTTCCATTCCCTTCTATTTAACAAACAGCTGCAAAACCTACCGGGAAAGCGTGATGCTGCTCCTACTAAAATCTTCCATATTACAGCCTACTCCCTTCCCCAGCTGCGTTTCATTCAAGCGACAGAGCTTTGCTGCGGAGCTGCAGGGCTGTACTAAAGACTCAAAAGTTCGCTGCAGTTACAGGCGGTGGAATTCAATGGGTTTTTTTGTTTTTTTTTTTACAATGAGGCTTTAGTTCCGCACTTCCACCCCCCCACACACACCTTGTTTAGAGCTGCGCACAAGGAGAAAACTCCACGTACCGAACGCGTTCTCGCCGACCGAGCTCCCTGCACCGCCTTTCTTCGGCACGCGGGAGCCGAATAAAAAAAATCGCCCGGCGTCCGCTCTGCCCCTTCCTAACTTCTGAACGCGCGACTTTGCAACCCTAACGCTCTTCTAGCAGGTTTGTACGTGCTTGAGTGTAACACAATATACATACCCCACCCCACCCCCCCCCAGAAGTAACTACACCATATTAAAGAGTTTACAAATGTTCTGCTCGGTGTCACTGCTCCGTGGAAGTACGCTACGGGGCGCTCCCGAAGCAGGTTAGGTCAGAGAGGTCTCCTGCCGCAGGGCCTTGGGTTGTCCCCCGCTCTCCACCCTGGTCTGGGTCCCAGTTGAGGCCATCTCGGCGTTACTCCTGAGCCTCCTTGCGAGCCAGCTTATAAACCTCCGTCGGCCCATCCACGTGGGTGATGGTGGTGGTGAGCTGAAGCTCTTCCCCGCTGTTGACTCCCAGGTCACCTGCGAAGGGACGTGGTTCCGTTAGCTGGGTCTCACAAGGAAATATTTGACATTAGGAAGAAATTTTTCACATTGAGGGCGGTGAGGCACTGGCACAGGTTGCCCAGAGAGGTTGTTGAGGCCCCATCCCTGGAGGTGTTCAAGGCCAGGCTGGAGGTGGCCTTGGGCAACCTGGGCTGGTGGGAGGTGTCCCTGCCCAGGGCAGGGGGTTGGAACTGGATGATCTTCAAGGTCCCTTCCAACCCAAACCATTCTGTCATTCTATGACAATTAGAAAGCAAAAGATCCATTTTATTCCCTCCAGGCTGTCAGGAGCTACCTGAGCTACAGATTATGCAACATTTCTATGATTCTACCATTCTATGATTCTATAAATGCTTTTATTTACAGTTATTTCATAACAAGCATATCAGCAAAGGACAATTTCCATGCTGCTGGAGACTGCTGATAACAGAACCCCACAGCGTTGCCATTCTCCACTTGCCCAGATTTCTCTTTTCTCCTTTCTTCTTCCCTCCATTTGACCTACACAACTACAACTGGGCCGTGCGAAGAAGTCCAAAAACCATCCAGAAGGTTTTAGGCAGCCTTGGCTAAATAACTCAAACCTGTCTAACCTCGTCATTAATTAAAATGTCTGCTAGGAAATACAAACCACCATTTGCATAACATTTCAAGGTGCTGAATGTGCACTTTGGCAAAAAAAAAAACCCACCAGCAACGCATAAAAGGTATCACCCGCTTTATATCGCTTTCTTCCCCTGAGAGCCTTCACATCGTGTAGAGGCATTTACCGTTCGACTGATCTTCACCGTAATTCTTGTGCGACGGCGCGTACAGGAACATCAGGGCGAAGACGTAGAGGTTCCACATCCCGTAGATGCCGGTGAAGAAGGCGCTGTTCACTTGTATCGTTATGTCCCCCCACTTCCAGTGGCCTTCGGTCACCTGCCCGGGAGAAAGCAAATTCTGTAAATATACAGAAGCGACCCCCTAAAAACACTAACTTGGAGTAAATCAACAAGAACAGAGTCAATTCAACGGGATCGAGTAAATGGAGTAGAACAGATTCAGTGGTGCCGAAGTCAAGTTAGGATTCTCCTCTTTAGCTTTATCTGCAGGGAAAAAAACGGTCCTTACAAAACGATCGCATCGGGATTTCTTTTAACTTTGATTTATCGTTCTTAAATGTGACAAACTCTCTCATATTCCACGATACATCCCCGCCGTAACGGATGCGTTCAGCCAAGATTGCCACATAAAGGGCAGTACCTAGGAGACGACCAGTTACATCGGAAAACATTGGACTTCTATAAATAGCCCTTTTACAGAAGGAAAAACGGCATGAATAATGCAAAGAGCTACTGTGCCGAAGGCCGCCCTGCTGCGTCTATCTGACGAGAGGGGCCTCAGCTGACAGCATCAGCCCTAGACACGCAGAGATTTGTCAAGATTTATGAAAAGAGCATCGATATTACTATTCCTTGAATCACCAACGTTAATATTCCTCGAAGACAGGCAGACCCTTCACCCCGAGATGTTGGCTTTCCACTAAAGAAAAAGACACAAGGGGGAAAGACGAGAGCTAAACCAGCTTGAGGCGAGTAGCTGGACAAGATTATTTGCGTTATGCCCATACGCGGTGACAGTTACGGTCATCAGCACTCAACGGTGAATCAAATCGCCAAGCGGCGTTTCTCAAAGCGTTGCTTCCGTCTAATAGATATTGAAGAGCGTATTCATCTGCTGCTGTATTTTGCGTTGGGACCCACCACCCGCCCCAAAGCCTAAGTGGTGCGGTGAGGGGGAAACTGCTCCTGCACCCCTAATTCTGCAATCCCGGACCTGCCAGGCTGCACCCACGGCTCTCCTGAAGCTACAAGTTGCCTTTGCTTCTTAGAACAACCAGAAATGACATCTTTGAAACAGATGCAATCTGAAAGTCACTTGGAGTAAACCATCAAAGTACATTTCAGCAGCGATATCAGCTCATTTGTACAGAGATCGCATCGGAGCTCGGAATAAATAGGTCCAGATACTGGTGGAAACAGCAAAGTCCACCTGGGGAAGACTGAATTCTGTTATTGCTCTGTGGGCATACAAAGCCACCGGCTTTCTTTTTTTATTATTTTTCAATGTGAACAGAAGATTTTCCTCTCGCCGAGTTCTCAGAAATGACTAAAACCGTGTTGGCTGACACTTCAAAGAGCACAGCCCCAAACCTTCCCGTGAGCCAAGAGACCTTTGTGAAGGCTTCAGCCCGAGCAATTTCCCGGCGGCGCTTCAAATAAATGGAAACAACTTCTTAAAAAGCAACTTCTTATCGAATCCGCTTCTAACAGGCATGCCTTGTCTGAACGGCAGGTGAGCCGGCCTCCTTAGCGGCTTGGGGATCGGAGGCTGATGTTCTCAGAAGGAGCTGAGCTTCGTCACTCACCTGGCTCACGATGAAGAAGATGACCGTCATCGCCGCGCAAGCCAAGGTAATGAGCATCAGGAACTTGAACCTAAAAATCAGCCCCTGTTTAGAGAGAAGCGTCACCGGTCACATTAACAGAATCCACAAAACCCATTTTAGTTTTTTGTGTACAAGACACAAGTATAAAAAAAAAAAAAAAAAGGCCAAAGAAAAAAAAAAAAAGGGTCCAACCCACGAAAGCCCAAAGCAAAACAACCTCCACCCACTCCTCTGCGCCGTCTTCACGACAGCCCATATTCTCCGCTCCCCCACACGTCTGCATTCCTCCCGCACGCTCCGAGCGGGGTGTGCATGTCTGGACGGCTCTGGCTTTCCATTACATTTGCTTTTTGTGACTGATTTACCCAGAGGTAACGCGGAAGAGGAGGCAGGTCGGGGTAAGCCATGGGTTTCATCCACCAGCCACCCCGAGAGCTCACGGCTTTCGGAAAACAAACACGGTTTAGCAAGACGAGTCGGTGTTTCTGCAGCGCGGGTACCGGTACCAGACGAATCCTCACCTCCGCCGTCTGGCTGGCCGCAAACTCCAGCGATTCCCAACGCGCGTCAAAACTACGCCGGCTATTCCAGAAGAATGTCGGTTATGAGACAAAGCTACGGCTGAAGACCACGCGGTTGGGAAGCGGACTGCATACCGCGCTTGCTTTCACTAGTTTTACATTTTTACTTACGAATTCTTTTGGTTTTCTTTGTGTGTGTGTGTGCGTGTGTGTATTGTTTTTTTAACCTGTTTCTGGAATTTTGGTGGAAATGTCAGCGTGTGCGTAATTACTATGCCAGACTACGACAACAAATGACTATTAATTTAACTCTTCCAGCCCAGATTCATGCTTGCCAGATGTTTGTACGCAGAGCACGGCCGCGGCAGCTCTACAAAACGAGCTGAAGTCCTGTGCCTATTGCTAAAGGGAAATACGGGAAAAAAATGCTAAATAGCATTAAAAAATGCTAAAATGCCTTGTTCACATTCTCTCAAGTCCAATTTTCTTTTTTTTTTTTTTTCAATGTGCATTCCCTTAACGGGTGATAATGGACTTGTTTAAATTAGAAGTGACCATCATTTAACAGAACAACATTAGCGATAAATATTTACACACCCGTGGAAACAACACTTAAAAGTGAGCTCCTCGTGTTCTGCAGCAGTTAAAGACAGCTAAGGCAGAAACAACATACAAAATCGTGGGCTAAAAATGGAGATAATGGGCTGAACGCGTCTCATTTTGACCCTGGTGGGACAGCTTCCCTCCTGCGACTTGGTGAGGAAAAGACAACCCCGTAAATCTGAATCCACACCATGGAAAACCGGGGTGGTCTTAGTCATACTTCCCATTAAACGCAATCATTAATATTACAGAAGGAGAAACAGTGGTATGGGGAGCTGATGGGCTTACACCCCATAGTAATTTCAACGGTAGTTGGGCCAATTTTCTTCTGCCCTCCAACATCGTTCAGCAAGCCAGGAGATGTCACCTACTCATAAGAAAGGAGAGGCAGCTCACGTACCCTCCCGACAGTTTAAAATACTCCATTGGGACTGAAGACCCAAATAAAGAAGAAACTTCACGTCAAACAAAAAGGCATTTTGGGGATTGGAGCCAACGCAAGAAAGCCAATACAGATCACATCTGCCAATTCAGGACTATATGGACAGAGAAGGTCTCAGGATACGCTTTAAGGTGAAAAATGCATTTTAAAAATAAAGAATCTGCGCAGTAAGGAGGGACTTTACCTCGTAATGAAGGCGGCGAGCCTTGCTCATGGCTGGGAGGCTGGACTGCTTTCCGCTGATGTTTCTGAAGACTTGGAAGACCATAAAACACAGGAAGAGAAAATAGAGGCACAAGCAGATTCCCGCGACTATAATAAAGGCCATCTGGGCAGCGCAGGTTAAGAGAAAATGGTACGAGCTGAACAGAAATAATAGCAAACCTTATTCATGCTGGGAGGACAGGCTGGGAGAGTTGGGGGGGTTCAGCCTGGAGAAGAGAAGGCGAAAAAGGGGAGACCTCAGAGCCCCTTCCAGTGCCTAAAGGGGCTCCAGGAGAGCTGGGGAGGGACTTTTTCCAAGGGCATGGAGTGATAGGATGAAGGGGAATGGCTTCAAACTGGAAGAGGGGAGATT
>JAHREF010049443.1:0-12302 GCA_033628625.1 Charadrius hiaticula | reverse complement strand
AGGGGGAATGGCTTCAAACTGGAAGAGGGGAGATTGAGATGAGATATGAGGAAGAAATTCTTTCCTGTGAGGGTGGTGAGCCCCTGGGGCAGGTTGCCCCGAGAAGCTGTGGCTGCCCCATCCCTGGAGGTGTTCAAGGCCAGGTTGGACGGGGCTTGGAGCAACCTGGGCTGGTGGGAGGTGGCCCTGCCCAGGGCAGGGGAGGGGTGGGACTGGATGATCTTCATGGTCCCTTCCAACCCAAACCATTCTATGAGAGCAAGCCCCTCCAGCCAGACCTGAAAGAGCAATTCATGGGAATGCCATAACAATGCCTGAACGAGGAACGGCAGCAAACGGAGGGCCCCGGAGCAGATGCCATTGCTGCTGGGGCGGGGGGTGAAGGCAGAGCTGGAGCAGCACAGGCTCTGGGGTCATCAGCATGACACCCAGGACCTAAATCCCCCCCGCTTTCCCCCAAATCTCTGATATCTTGAGAAGTGGTTCAGTTCTCCAGTGACTATCCCGAGCACAGCACCAGCCCCTGGAGATACCCAGCTCCAAACCTGCCAGGACTGCTTCTTCCAAACGGCACCGGTGTCTCCCGTTTCCCCACACCCCGCAGGAACTTGGCCGGAGGAGATCACCTCCCTCTCCTACCGACACAGACCGAGCCTGTCCCGAGCCAGGTGGGAGGATACAGCCAGCTCCGTGCCAACTTCGGTGGTCCAGATGCTGTAGAAGGGGTTCTTCAGCTGCACTCCCCTGCAAGGAGGAGAGAAAACACCGAGCTGCCACAGAAGCCAACAAGCTCCAAGAGCCCCAAGCCAGCTCCACAGCCTGGGAAGAGCCAACCCCACTGCTTTCCCATGCGGGCGAGGAGGAGACGAGGTGGGAAGCGTTTCTTTATGGCCCTACGGGACAAGACATGCTGCTGGGAAACACCAGCATGCTTCAAGTGTGCTCCCTGGAGCCTCTCCTCGCTTCGTGAGATGGGGCTGTGCCTCCAGCCATGGGGGTTAAATCGCTGGTTCCCGCTGCGGGAGGCGCCCGGGGACTGGCGTCGCACCTACCTCTCGCACATGTCAAAGATGAAGAGGCAGAAGGAGCCAACAGCTATGGGTCCAACCTGCTTCCAGTACCCCGAGAGACGATTCCGCTCGTTCTGGTCCTAATCAGAGGGTCAAGAGGTGGGGAGGAGGAGGAGGAGAAGAAAAAGGAAAAGCAAGTTAGCCTGAAGTCCTCCCACCTGGCCTGAGTCCCCACAGCATTGTTTCCAACACTCAACAAGTACAAGGGGGTTGCCAGGTATCACCGCAAGTGGGGCTAGAAACCACCTTCCCTTCACGGTCGTACCCACCATCATGTGCTCTCCACAGAAGATGATCCAAAACGACAGGAGCATGGCATAGAAAATGCCTTGTCGAATGTCTCCAAAGAGCAACATCCACGTCCAGTCAAATCCGATGGAAAACCACTCCACGGGGATGTTAATGAACGTCATGGAAATTCCCAGAGCAAAGATGACCCTGGAGAGGCAGAAACACCATCTCTTTCCAGTTTGCAAGGCAAGGACACCGAGCCCCAGAAGCCAAAGCTGTGCGTGAAGAGCAACAGAAGAAAATCTGGCACTGTTTGGGACATGGCGGTGGAGTGTCACCTCCTGCCAGCAAACCCTCTGGGGCTAACCCCCTCTGAGCAGCCACGGGCGAATGCAGCTACTCGTTCTCTATGGGTTTAGTGGGAAAGAAAAGAGAAGCTATGGATGTCTCCTGCTCCCAGTGTGCCTGAGTGGAGGGAGGGGACAGAGAAGAGACCACCATCCCCGTTTCCCCAAACATGAGCTCTGCCTGGGAGCAGTGACCACCTTGGTCAGGGTCCTCTTGCTTGAGGGTCACCTTAGCCGGTGCGTGAGCCCCTACTCACTTCTCCAACAGGACAGGAGCGCGTGTCATCAGCGTGATCCGTCTCCAGTACCAGACCATGATAATTAAAATGCTGGGGGTGAGGAAGGTCTTCATGGCAAACCACACTTTTGTAAAGCCTCCGTTTTGATGGATGCCCTAAGGACAATGAAGATGGAATGCAACAGCTGTAGGGGGTTATCATCATTACTCCATGCTTCTCCTGACAGGAGCGGCACGTACGTGGCAGTACATGTAAGCACATGGAGATGCAACTACTCTTTGAAAGACACGGTTTGCCCAATACAGGAAAGGGAGAGGGTGCCTACTTAGCACCCAGGCCATCTCAGGAGGCTTCCAAAGTCCTGGAAACAAATGCCAACACACGCAGCTTCCACTGCGAGGTGGAGAGCAGTCGAGAGAGGGGCACTCTGACACAGCATGGAAAAAAACTGACAGAATTGCTCTCAGCCAAGTAACAAGATACTCACGAAGCCAAGTCACCACTGGTGGGAAGCACATCGGCCAAATGAATGCATTTCTCCAGACACACGCCCTCCCACCGCTGTCTGCAGCCACCACAGCCGGCTGGCTCGCTGCTTCTGCTCAGAGCGACGGTGGTGGGAGATTTTCCAGCTGGGAAAAGCACCCAGGGCCACCAAGCCTCAGGGCAGGGCAGGAGCAGGGACAGTTGACAGCCATTCCAAACATCTGCGCTGCCATGGCCAACTCCAAGACAGAGCAGGTCCCCCCTAAACCCTGCTCCTCCTTAGCTCCTATCTGCGAGAGACGGGGCTTAATCAGGTGGAGGACCCTGCACCCCGACCAGACTGCGGTGGGGAGGAGAAGACACAGGGGAGCTCTCGGAGCCGTGGGAAGAGCCCAGCTCTGGAGGTGGTCACGGGGCAGTGCAGGAGCGTGGCACTGCTCAAGGCTTGGGGAGGGCTCCTCAGAAGGGAGCAGTCAACAAGGGCATCCCTCAGGAAGGAGAAAAGTCACATTTGCAGGTAGGACCTATGCGTGACCTTGCTGTGGATCAAAGAGAAGATCAAGAAAGGAGCTGCAGCAGCCCCTGAGCAGACATCACGGAGAGAAGCAAGACGGACACTTACCACAAGGCGGATATCCTTGATTTCCCCGATGCCCACGTTAATGCCCTTCCTCTCGTTCACGGGGAGGCGGATGTTGATGAGGTAGTATTTGTGGGCCACGCTGCCAATCTCCATGAAGGGAAGGAAGTCACAGTCGTAGTGACGGCCTTCAGACTCCAGGGTCTAGCGAAAGGGCACAGAGCAGCAAGATGGCAGTCAGCCTCGGACGGACCAGCACGCCCTCCACGGTGAGGGTCTGCAAAAGTCACTGGGACCACCGCTAGCACTGAGAGCCCGTTTGCTAATTCCAACCTTCGCCTGGGGGAGAGTCCGCGCAAGTCTGGAGAACATCAGCAGTTGGGGGACGTTTTTGCTCAAGTTTTTGATTGTTTTGGGTCATTGAATCAATAACGTTTACCCTCAGGCAGGCTCACGTCTCAGGCTTTTAAATACATTTAAAGTCAAGGGAGCCTTTCATCTTTCATCATTCTACTCTGGGATCCAAGCCTCCTCCCTCAGCAAGCACAACTTGGGCCAAAACAAAATACGCAGCCCTCTCACACATGCCTTGATGTGGAGTTTCTTAAGTCCTGTTTTACCACCAAGACTCTCCTCTGCACCTCGTATGTATTTACTGCGTACGTGTGGCTGTACGGAGGAGTACAGGGGTTACCGGAGACACAAGTGGGTTGTTGGAAGGGACTGTGCCATGGGACAACAAGACACAGAACTGAAAAGCGTGGCACGGTAAAGAGACACCAGATTAAGTTAAGCACAGGAATTACAGTCTGCAGCACAAAAAGAAACATCTTTATTTAAATAAGATGCTCTGTGCTCTCTGCTCCTCAGCTTTGTAGCTTGAGGCATTAAGAAGTTATTTTAAGAACCTCTTGCCCCACCTCTCCAGGTTCTTTGAGTGCTGCAGAGTCCCTGGTGGGCTATTTCCTCACCGCTCCTGAAGAACAAGGTTTTGTCCATCACAGAAGCACAAAATGGAAAGGTCCAACTTCTCTAGGATGGTTTGGGCTGTACAGATCTCAAAGCATTCAAGTTCCAGCCTGATCGCTACTGCAGAGGACAATTCTGCTTGCCCCTTGATCCGTGTGTTGACCTCACACCTTTTCTTCCTTACAGTTTTAAGACTACCTGCGACTTCATCCCCTTCTCTTGTACCACCAAACAGAACCACCTGCATGTGGAGCTCATCAGGTTTTCAAAGATTTTGAGCCAAGAGAAAGGTGACACATTTGAAAGTTATGATCAAACAACTCGGAGCTTCTAGGAAGCGCCATGAAGGAAAGGACGAGGACAACTCCCACCACACTCCCACACCTCCCCACCTCCAGCGGCATCAAAACACCTTACTTTTGGTGAGCCAAAGGTGCATTTCAGCTTCCTGATCTCTATTGCATGCGCTATTTCTTCCCAATCATCAAACATGTCATCGCGATATGCTAATGACACATCCAGGGTAATTTCTGCGTTTTCTTCTGCAAGAGTAAGGAGACATCAGACTTGTTAGAGAGGAATGGTACAGAACATCGGAAGGGTGGGAGAGCCTCTAGACACGAAAAGGACCTCTTCTGAGAGGCACACAGCTACGGAGGGGAATGGAAATTTTTGCATTCCAAACAACACAGATGAAATTACCTTTTTCAAAACATTTATCCCCTCTCTAGTAGAGAAGCAAATATTTTCACTGGTCATAAAGATTTGACATCTTTCGAACATATCGTGACTTACAGCACACGTTACGGTTGTGGGTGAAGAGCATTATTTATTCAGGTAGCATTAGAAACAATAATTCATATAAAACTGGAATGTAGACAGCTGCAGAGACAGAGAGGAAGGCAAAAGGCCGTCCAGCAGCCGCTTCACCGCAGGTTGGCAGAGGGACAATAAGACAGGCTTCAACGTAGACTCTCTGCAGGTAACGCAAAGGTATGCAACAGGTCCTTCCGTTTCAGGAAACAACTATACGGCATCATAGGATTGGCTTTCAATCAACATTGAAGTAGTGTTTTGTTACAGAAAACCGCAAAAAAAAGATGAAGTATGCAACTGTATATACTGCATATGGTTAGATGAACCGTATAAAGGAGAAACCATGCAACTAATAGTACATTTTGTTAATTCGGATATGATAGCAGAAGTCATCTATCAACATAACCTTTGGTTTCTTACGGCTGTAGGTTCACCATTCGTAAACACCAAAGCCCAACATCTTGAATAAAAAGGTCTAGAACACGCCCTTTCACAAAGATGTATTCTACCAGACAGATGTTATATGAAAGAAAGAAGAAGGGTCGCAGAGGTCCTTGGGTGGGACGGGAAGGGAGGAGGCAGGGAAAGGCACTGCTGGGAAAAGTCAAAATGCGTCACCAAAAGCCCAAATCACTTCACAGTTGCCCATTCCTAGGATCCTCTGCTCTTGAAGGATAAGCCAGGCTTCCCAGAAAACACTACACAAAATTCCTTTTAAAAGAAAATAAAAAAATTGAAGTTTATCTATGCTGACCTCGCTGGAAAAAGGGATGGCCTATAACCTCAGAAATGATGACGGAGTTGATGTTTTCTACATGTTTTGTTTAACTTAAGTCATTCTACATAAGACTTCTGAAGCCCTCCCCTCCACACTCACACCCCACAGCAACGCTGGCTGGTTTCTGCCTCTACAGAAGCACCAAACTGCACGTTGGTAAACATACAAAGCGTTTCTATGCCCAGGTAAGGTGACCACATCAAATTTGCATGGAAACGGTCAGCTTATCCTCTCCTGGACACGTTCACAGTAGCAGTATGGGGTGTAACTGCTTTTAAATATGCCCTTGCTAGGATGCTGCCAAGAGGTCATCGCTGCACGAAGGAAATGGGGCTGGAACAGACTTATTTAGGTGCCATAACTGAGCAAGTTCATGAAATCAAGAGTTAGAGTTGAAGCCTGCCAAGCAGCAACATGTAAACATGCTTTGAAAACCCCAGACAAGTCTGTACCAGCTCTACCAGATGCAAAATCCTCCTATTTACCACACACAGATCCCAGGGAAGACTCTGAAAGAGGAACACATTCTGAAACGAGCATGTGCATGCTACAACCTAGCCGCTTTTCATAGATCACCGAACTCCGAGAGGCACAGCTGTTGGAATAGCTTTGGAAGATGGCTACAGAACCGTCTACTGTAGAGAAGCATTGGAAGATGGCCACAGAACCACCCGCCGTGGAGAAGCATTGGAAGATGGCCACAGAACCACCCACCGTGGAGAAGCACTGGAAGATGGCCACAGAACCACCCACCGTGGAGAAGCACTGGAAGATGGCTACAGAACCACCCGCCGTGGAGAAGCACTGGAAGATGGCTACCGAACCATCTGCTGTAAAGAAGCATTGGAAGATGGCTACAGAACTACCCGCCATGGAGAAGCACTGGAGATGGCTACCGAACCATCCGCTACAGAGAAGCACTGGAAGATGGCCACAGAACCACCCGCCATGGAGAAGCACTGGAAAATTGCTACAGAACCATCTGCTGTAAAGAAGCATTGGAAGATAGCTACAGAACCACCCACTGTGGAGAAGCATTAGAAGATGGCCACAGAACCACCTGCTGTAGAGAAGCATTGGAGGATGGCCACAGGACCACCCGCTGTAGAGAAGCATTGGAGGATGGCCACAGGACCACCCGCTGTAGAGAAGCATTGGAGGATGGCCACAGGACCACCCGCCGTGGGGAAGCGTTGGAAGATGGCTACAGAACCACTTGTCGCGCTGGCATTGAAGTGCCATGCCCTTGCTGCAAACAGCTCATGCTTGCAAGCTCCCGGGAAGCGCGCTGTGGCACACTCCTGAGCTCAGGAGGGCAGAAATGCCTCCGCAGATCCGAGCTGACAGACACACGCATTCCATCAGGGCTGCGTCACCGCACAGGCAGACACCGTACGTGCTCTGCCCTGCAAGGACGCAGAAGGCATCGCACACGATGTCAACGCCCGTAGCTTTTCACCAGGAACCGTCTGTATGACAACAGGGCTTGCCTGCTCTGGGAAGGGGCTGCACGGACACATCAATACTTGATGAGCTTTGAAGTTCAGCTCCAAAAAAAAAAATCTGGTCTTCATAATTCTGGAGGGAGGCTGTTTCGCGGCTACGAATAAACACGAGTCTTTCAAGCGCTGCGCGTCCCATATATTCGTTGTCTTTCTGAGTTATATATCTGTTGGGAATGCGTGGTGGCATACTCCTCCAAAACGATGGGAAGGGGCGTGGATGGTATCTGTGGTTTAGACTTGCTATTTATAGTGTTTGGAGGTGGCTCTGTTATGCATCTGATGTGGATGCATCAAGATTTTTCTGAGCTTTTTTTTTTTTTTTTTTTCCTGCACATGTGATCTACACCATCCAGAGTGATACCGAGTTCCTTTCCACAACAGCCGTTAGTTAGGTTTCCATGAAACATGAATTTGCCAGCTCAGATCCGCTATTTAGAAGACCAGCAAAACAGATAAATGGGAACATAAGGTTGAACTTGGCCCGGCTAAAGAGAACTACGAACTTCATTTCAGAAGCCATAAAACCAAGTGGAATGCTCGGGATGAAATCCAACAAAACCAGCTTTCATTATTTCATCTTTGTAAATCCAAATGTTGCTGCTGCCATCGCGTATGAAAAGCAGAAGGCAGGAGATAATAGCAGCGTGCGTCTTTCCAGACCGACGGGTTAGAATCTCCCTCTGAATTTCCATCGGTCTTTGCACCGGGGTAACACCTCCCATTAGAACAGAGTTTCGTACAAAGACCCTTCAAGACTGTCAACATAAAATACGTATGTATGTATGTATATGTACATATCTACACACACAGATGTGTTTCAGCACAGATGGACAGTCCCACACCAGTCCTCTCTCAGCCTTTCGTTAGCAGTCCCACATTGTCCGAGAGACACAAATAAGGAGAGCGACACGCTGCTTGGCACAGAACTGAATTTTAAGAAGATTCATGACTTATTCCCATTAATACCAAAACGTCAGAGGGTGAATAGACAATTTGGGTGTGTGCGCCCTTTCCGTGCGCAGCATTGGCACTCGGGCAGGCGACGGGCAGGGTACGTGCCTGGGCACGCACGGGGCCGAGGGAGAGAACCAGCAGCTCGGAGAATCACAGAATCATCAAATTGTCTGGGTTGGAGGGGACATTTAAGATCATCGAGTCCAACCATCAACCCAACACTACCACTAACCCATGTCCCTCAGCACCACATCTGCCCGCCTTTTAAGTACCTCCAGGGATGGTGACTCCACCACTGCCCTGGGCAGCCTGTGCCAGTGCTTCACAACCCTTTTGGGGAATAAATTTTTCCTAATATCCATCCTAAACCTCCCCTGGCACAACTTGAGGGTGTTTCCTCTTGTCCTGTCACTTGTTACTAGTGAGAAGAGGTCGACCCCCACCACGCTTGGCTTCAAGATAAAAGAAAGGTCTTTTAAAACTGTGCTATTTACCATCCAAACAGCAGATGGGAGGCGTGCGCAGGAGGCAAGAGACATAGTCGAGGCAGTTTTTACTTCTGGAAGTGCTGACAGAGAATAAAGTACTTTAATTATTCAAGGCTGAGCCCCAGCAGAAGAGGAAGAACACGTGCAAGGAAGGAAGAGAAAAAACTACTGCAAACCTGTGCTCAGCTTCCCAGATGCTAATGTGTTCGAGGAAAGCAATTATTCAGTTCCTCCATGCATGTTAATCAAGATTCTCCAGAATTTCCTGACAATAAAAGCTAGAAATGGGTACATCGAAATCTCTGTCCTATTCAGTACCAAGAGATGAAATTTCCCCTGCCAGGAAGGTTCACCTCCCAAGGACCATGTCAGAGCATCTCCTCGTGGCGCCAGATTTACCTTGCCTTCGCAGATCTCGTAGATAGTTTGGAGCCTGGTAAAGCACTTCTGATAATAGCAGCTCAAGCGCTGAGTGACAACCTCAGTAGCATCATCGGATTGATGGATTATCCATCAATCTCCATAGGATTCTCCAACCCTGGAGGTGTTTAAAACAAGGGTAGACGTGGTGCTTAGGGACATGGTTTAGAGATTGTTTTGTCAGGGTAGGTTGATGGTTGGACTTGATGATCGTAAAGGTCCCTTCCAACCTTAGCGATTCTATGATTACATTAAAAACCCTACAAAAATAAGACGGGTTTATTTAGATGCGTTCCAGGGATGACCAACGAGAAGACAGGCTCCTGCTGGGTTTCCCAGCGCTGAGCTTTCGCAGGGACTTTCCCCTCGCAGGGCTGCGAGATGCTCCGCAGCAGGTCAGAGCCGTGACCCCCCACGGCGAAGGACCAGACCTCCGGTGCCCGAGATCTTTTCCACGATTCACTTGATAGCGCGATATTGGCAGTGGATATCTTCACTCACGTTACAATAGCCTAAAAATAGAGAAGTTGTTTCGGAAGATGGCTCTGTGCCACCTGCATACTAATACAGCTGCCTGGAAAGAAGCGTGTGCAAGCGAACGGAAGAAATGCTAGAATGATTTGCGTTACACTTCCACGCTTCACCAGCTCTCTGAAATTACAAAACCTACCAGAGAGACCAAAATTGGATGAATTGGAAGAGCAGCCTGCAGCCGCCCGCCTGTACACAACTGCCTTCCCACTGCCAAGAAACCAGCAGTCGTTCTCGCTTACTAACACTTCAAGTTCGCTGGATATAAAAAGAGAAGAAAACAAGATGGGGTGTTTTTTTTTTTTTCAGACTGGAAATTTGTAAAGGCCCCTCCATAGCGTTACTGGTAAGTAGAGGCGGCGTTACCCAACGCCCAGCACAGTGCGACCATCCCTCCGCGCTCCTCCGGGTAAAGGTAAATTGAATTTACCTAAAGGCACATTCAATATTCAGCAGTTCCAGGTTTGCTTTTCCGCAAGGTGAAACTGAGGCAGGAAAGCGGCGAGCCCGTCCTTCCGGGGGCTCCCGAATCCTGGGGCAGTCGGGGAGCGAGCAGCCCCCCAGGTGCCTGCTCCAGCCAAGGACAGATACCGGTGACTTATTTCTTGGCACGCAGAAGCTCGTGCTGCGAAGCAGCCCAGAGAGGAGGACTGATGTTCCCTGTTAAGAACGCTGCAGCTTGCCAAATGCGAACGGCCCAGACACATGGCAGCAGCCCAGCCCCCCAAAAATAAATAAAATAAAGAAAGAGAAATCCCCTCCAAGCTCGCGAGCACATCCTCCCACCCTTCTCCGAGGTATCCTGCCCACGACGGCCCGGCAGCAGGATGCGCCAACAAGCAACAACGACAGCAAAGCAGGAATGAATTTTTAAAGCGCATCCGATGCGCAGGAGACAGAGAGATGATGACCTAACCTGCCACGGAACAGGGATGTGCACACTCCCTACCAGCGACCCCGGCCATGGCGCTGCTCTACGGGGGACGGAACGGTGGCTCCCGGAGCCGGCTCGGCCACCGTCCCCTCTGGGAGCAGGGACCGTCCTTCTGAGGGCGGCTGCTATTTTGGAGAATGCCCTTCGATGAGCTGAACCGCCTTCATCCCTCCCGTGAAAGGTGTTCCTCAAATCCAAGGATGGGAAGCAGAACTCATCGTGCAGTAACGGAATAACTCTTCCGCTTGGGAAGCAGCCTTTTGTGCGCAGGAGATTTCTCGGGGCTGGAAACCAGCGGGTGGCCGCTGCTCCCCCGGGATGCGGCCGTGCGAGTGCCGGCGGGCGGCCGGTGCTGCTTACACTGACCGTTGGCTTTGCACAGTGCCTGCGAGCGGCCGGGCATCCTGCATCCCGCATCCCGGCGGGAGCGCGTCCTGCTCACAGGTGTTGCTGTCCTGACCAGCGGCACTAAACTTTCCCATCGCAGCTTTGGCCGTTGAGGTACTTCATCTCATTTCTCCGGCCGCCGCCTTTCCCTGTTCTGGAAAGGGTTTGGTTTTTTGGTTGGTTTTTTTTTTTTTTTAATAATTGAATGCACAATGCGTCAAAAAAACTTGGACACGGAAACACTTGGACATCTGCGCTTTGAGAACATCTGCATCTCAAAAAACATTTCTAAACATCTGCATGAGGCAAGTAGAGAGCCAGCTCCCAAGGGGAACGGGATTAAGGCTGGTTCCTCCTCTGAAGGATGCAGAGCCCTCTGGGGTTGCGGGCGGCTGTGCCCCAGGAGAGCCCTCACCGGCTGACACAGCCCTGCCTCCGGCGCTGGAGGTGATGGGGAGCACCGCGATGTCCATCCCCGGGCAGCCTCGCTCCATCCCTTTCCCAGGAGCGCTGCGGCAGCCAGCGACCCCGGAAAAACTCAGCACTCCAAGGAAGATGCAAGCTTTTCTTCTGTGCATTGGCCTCGCTTAGGGATGGTGGGGGATGAGGACAAGCGGTGGAGAGCAGGGGACAGTCTGAGATGTGGCTCAGCAGCATCCCCGATGCAGACAGCGAAGGAAGCAAGGAGAAGAGGGACCGGGCACAAACGTGACCATAGGACGTTCCATCTCCACCTGAGGAGGGCCTTCTCTGCTGTGAGGGTGGCAGAGCAGTGGCAGAGGCTGCCCAGAGAGGTGGGGGAGTCTCCCCCTCTGGAGCCATCCCAAACCCGCCTGGACGCCGTCCTGTGCCACTGCTGGAGGTGCCCCTGCTCTGGCAGGGGGTGGCACTGGGGGAGCTCCAGAGGGCCCTTCCAGCCCTCACCAGTCTGGGATGCTGTGACCCGAAAAGGATTTGCGTTGCCTGGTAATGCCTTTGGACCACGCTGCGGGGTTCAGGAGACAGAGGTGTTTCCCCAGCTTCTTCAGGTGAGAAGAGCATTTGCAGTCCCCAGGTGGTGCCGCTTTGCCGGATGATCATCCAGGAAATTCCTCCAGTCGTTAGCAAGCGACTGGCCGGGGCTTTATGAGCTGCGACGCCTTCCAGGAGCCGTCCCCGGGCTGGCACCAGCCCCTGCTGGTGTTAGCTGCTGGCTTTGTGGTCTTGGATTGAAGCTTGAGAGAAGAAACTCAGATGGTCAATTTAAAAGAAGAAATGAGGTTATTTCCAATCTTCAGTCTTGCCTTTTTTGAGGAGCCGATTCCAATTACCTGATCAATGAAGCTCTTAATACAAAGCTGGCAGCAAGATAGAGACACATATGCAATTATTTCGGCTTAACGACATTTATTTTATTTTTTTTTTTAAATCTGTTATGACATAACCTAGTGAGCAAGAAATGCACATCTCACTAGTTTCCTAGATTTTACACTTCATTTAGATGTGCCTTCAGCTCACCACAAAGTGTAGGAAAATAATGTTTTGAAATACTTTTCTTCAATCAAGGAAAGAAAACCTTCAAGATGTG